>WEKY01030229.1:45402-64752 GCA_013390045.1 Picathartes gymnocephalus
GGCACCGGAGCGCGGCGTCTTCCCGCGTTCTGCGTGGGCTGGTGGGAGGACGAGCCCCCTCGCCCTCCCCCCGCCGCCCCAGCCCCTCGTTCCCGCGGGGCCGAGCTGCCCCGGCGTGCCGGGAGAAGGGGGGTGCACCCTCTCGCCCCGGCTACAGCCCCCCGCCTTGTCGCCTTGCAGAGCTGGACCTGAATACCAAGTGCATCGTGGAGATGGAAGGGAACCAGACTGTGCTTCACCCGCCGCCTTCCAACGCCAAGCAGGGAGAAAGGTAAAATCCCGAGTCGCCGTGCCCCGAGTGAAAGCGCAGCCCCAGCTTCTCCGCCTCGCCCTCGCAGACGCCTCGCCTGGCTTTGTCAGGGCAGCGGCGGGGTCCCCAGGGTGTCGCTCGGTGCTTTTCGGGGCTGCGGTGAGAAGGAGAAGGCGAGAGGCGAGCGCTGACCGGGGCTGCTGCGTTGGGCATGCATCCATGGAAAGTAAGGGTAGGTTCTTTACCTGGCTTCCTGGGGGAGTCGGAGGTACCCAATGTGGAGACAGAAGATCACTGTTAGTCTCCCAGGTTTAGAAGTTGATTCTTGATTGACTGCTCAAAAAAAAAAAACTGTTGAGTAGGTAAGGACTTAGACTGTGTGTGCCGTTTTCAGAAATTTCCCTTGAGTGTAGGCTGTTAACAACTTGGTGTAACCTGTAGGGGAGCAAGAAGCAGAATCTGATTTTTATGCTAGTGATGGATTTTTTTTTAATATAACTTTGTTTACTAGGTTTTAACCTATTTGCATTTGAAAAGGCTGTAATTGCTAGATCCTTTATTATTTCAGTGTTGTTCTGTGAAGTAGCCTATGAGAATATGCTAAAATAATTTTGAAATCTGGCATTTAGTTGTGATGCCCCAGTAAAGAATACCCTTGGACATAATCCAAAATACCAATGCACTAGACTGTAAAAATAGATCAGAACAGGAAAAGATTTCTTTCCTTTGAGGGAGTGTGGGGAAAGACAGGGAGGTGCAAGGGGAATAGTTATGTTGTATGCTTGTGTGTTCAGTTATGTTGTATTCTTATCTGCTCGGTTACCTGTTGACTGCTCAAGTTCAGTTGATCCGTTAAATGCATTTAATGCCAAGGAATGAGAAATCATTTGAATGGGTATGGAGATTTTCAACCTAGCACCTTCCTACTACTTAAAGCTTTTTTAAAAATATTTTTGATTCAGTTCATTATAGTTAAGAAGAAACTGTAGTGTGAGAATATCCTTTTTTTGCAGAGTGTCATGTTTTTATAGCTTTCCATCAGAAAAAGTTGAGAACTTTTCTATTTTTGCATGTCCAAGGTGTGAAGATGCTTCTCACATTAACCCACATACTAGAATATAGCTGTAATCACACCAGTTTATTTTAGATCCTACTTGCATTGTCTTCAGAACTATTGTTGTGGCTAAAGTGCTGGCCTGCGTCTTGAACGATCTGTGCTTGTTTCCTGCTTCTTTCAAAGATCTTTGTGTGATCTATAAATTGTGCTGCCTCTCTGGGTCTTAGCATCTCATCTATGAGATTGAATTTTGGGGGTTTTTAAAAACTATTCTGTTTTAGAATGCGATTTTTTATTTTCAATAAACAGGAGTTTATTGAAGTGTGTATATAGTTTCCATCACAACACTGCTATAATAAGAATAGCAAACTCTTCAAAGTGAGTGGAATTGACAGGTATGAAACGTAAAATACACATAGAGTTTATAAAGCAAAAAGAGAACTAAGATTTAAAAATCACCATTTCAATAGCCTTGAGAGACTAAGGGCCAGGTAGTTTAATGAAGATCCGGTAATGTGGGAATTTTGCTTGTTGTGCACGTTGGCCTGCAGGTATTCAGTGAGACTATGCAGTGCCATCTTTTGAGAGCTTGTGTGTCTTGTGTTTATCAGGCTTTAATATCTATAAAGTATATAAATTCTTGTGGTGGGAACTGGCTTCTGTTTCTACGTCAAGAGCCTTATGGGTGAGCTGTGACGCTTGTGTGCGACCAGCAGCTGTGTTGGCAAGGGATGGCTGTCCTGCTTGCAGCACAGTGTGAGGCTGCTAACTTGTGTGTTTGAAACAACTGCCAGATGTGTTATTGGACAGAACAGTCAGAAATACTGATCAGAAGTAACTCTCATTAGTGCAAACAGATAGTTTGGGTGCCTGCTTAATGGCAGAAGTTGCACATAATCTGTCAAGATGCCTAATGGGCTTTCTAGTGCCTCATGAACATCCTTATGTTTCCTTCAGTGCTAAACTGCTGGTTTATATTTTTTACTAAATATAAATGGTTTAATTTCTCATTATGAGAAATGGATTCTGTTCCATGTGTACCCACCATAAAATGTGTGTATAAACTGGCTCTGAATTGCTGAGGAGTTGCTGCTTGTACTTGGATTGATGCCTTGGCAGGGTTAGAGATGTCAAACGGATTTTTGGTTTTCTTTGTGTAGCTTGTTTTTATATAGCTTAACTGGATTTTTCTTTTGGAGCAACCATGTCATTGCAAAAATGATTTAATTTGTTAGGGTGATTAATTGGTCTTTCTCTATTCTATGCATTATTTTAATATTCTGTTTAGTCTTACCTTTCCCTTTTTGTGTTTTATCTTTTTATATGGAAATTTCTCTTTTCTAGCTGAATGGAAGTACAACTTTGTGCTGCATTTTGGAATAAGAATAAGTAGCCTTCTAAAGCAAATTTCGTTTGCAGGGCTGCTTTTTCTTAATTCAGCTGAAGCCAAGAGACTATAGGGAGTAGAATTCAGGACTATTAGCTTTGTTCTCTCAGTTATAATTTAAAAGGTACTGACAGAATTTTCTAAAGTAAAATTAGGTAACTCTTTAATAATTATAAAATTTGCTCTTGGAAGAACATCCAAGGTTAGAAAAATCAGATTTTACTAGCTTTGCCTATGCTGTACAGAGTTTTTGAATTAAATCTAAATTCAGTTGCATTATTTTAATTAGTCTCTAGGCATTCTTAAGGATAGTTCTGAAGGATTTTAGATGGGCAAGTAATGCTAGTTTTACAGCTGATGTAAAAGGCCTAAAATCCCAGACAGTGCTGTCATTTGTCCAACTTTCATTATTGTATTAGAGGTAAAGTTATTAACTGTAAATTAGGAAAGGATTCTGATTGCATCTTCAAATTGCTAGACCACACAGCACTTGCACTGTAAAAAACACAGCTACAAAATAGTAATTGTTATTAAATGGAAGTGTTCTGTCTCTTTATAAGCAGCAGGCCTGCTGTTGCCCACAGGCACATGACTTCCAGTGTTCTAAACTAATGAAGGAGGAAAACCAGAACATAGTAAAACTGAACAGTCTGAGTCTGAAAGGCACAGGAAAATCCTTATCAACTGAAATAATAGGAGACAGAGTTCAAAAAGGAATGGTTTTCATTAGCTGCTATCAGGTATAATCTCTGGTGCTGGCAAAGTTTTTGGAAGTTCGTTGTTGGACTTCATACCTTTAACCCTTGTTTTGCTTTTACTGGTAGCAGTGGTTTCCTTTATATGTGCTGAAGTGTGCTTGTGTGTTCTTTTTGTTACTTCTTGTGTCTCTCAGCCATTTCCTCCCCAAACCAATATAGATTTCCATTTCTTCCCAAGAAGAAAGTTTCTGGGAACTCTGATTTTTTTTTTTCTGTCTTCACCTGGGAACCTGAATTTCCTTTCTCAAAGTTCTCTCTTCACAGAAAAAAACCCAATTCAAACTTACAGTCTTTTAGAAATGTATATTATGTTTCAAAGCCAATTGAATACATCCTGCTGTCCTGCTATAAATGTTTGTATTTGGTTATTGGCAACAAGGTGCGGTATTAAAATGTAACTACGAGATAATTAGAGTATGGAGTCACAGACAATCATCCTGCAAAATGATTGAGTAATTTTTTTATAATGGAGATTTCACATCTCTGTGTCTACTGAAGATCTGACTTTACATTACAGATGTTATTTTTCAGTAGGACAAATGAGGTCGTGCTGGGTTGGTTTCTCCTCTGTTTCTGATGGTTAAAAATGCTTTCCTTCCTTTCCTTTCAGCTACACTTTTTAACACATAGGATCTGAAAAGTTTTATTTTAGTTCCCTGATAACAGTTCTTCATGACATGATTTTTCCTTTAGTAAGCAAAATATTTGTCTTGACAGAAATAAACAAGGAACCATGGAGACAGTAGAAGTGAAATGCTGTTTCATCTCTAGTTTTAACTGAAACACAAATTTGTTTATTGGGCAATTCATTCCTCTAGAGCACAGTAGCATGTTGCAAACTTTGCCTTAATAAAAATCTCAGAGCAGAAAATAAGAAAGAACTCCTCAGACTGTAGAGCTGAACTCAAAATCTCACTTTTTTCTGATAGTATCTTTCTTGCCTGTCTTAACTTTTTAAAAACTGAGCATGTTATGACTTGTTTGTTCTGTCCTCTTCCATCCTCATTTTGCTAAGACAAGTAGCACCAAAGCCCAATTCTACTTAAAAAAACCCTCTTATAGTGCTAAATGACTAAAGATTCCAGAATATATGGGGGATTTTTTTTTTTTCGTAGGTTTAAGCTCTTTAATAAAATAAATAGCTGGGAACAGATGTGTCTGTGTCTATCGAGTTTTTGTAGGTCATAATACTTTCAAAGATTAATATCTGAAGCCCAGATTTCATCCCTAGGCAGCTTGTCCTAAAACTCTTGTTTCTAGGAAACAGCTGTTGCTCCTTCTGCTTTGGAGAAAACATGATTTCGGGTGGCCTTTAGTACATGGTCCTTCCCTTGGTGGTTATGGTGCTTCATTGTTTTTGATATGTTGCTTTGAGTAGCATCAGAGGTGAGAGAAGAGCACTGTTGGAGGCCTTCATGATAATGGTAGCTTTTTCAAACTGAAACTTCTGGAAGCTGAAACAGGCCAGCTGCTAATTAGCTCCATATCTGAAGGAATGACCGAGCAGATCACATCTTTGATGTGTGAACTTCAAATTATTACCTGTCGGAGGTGGATCATAAAATAGTAGAAGGCAGCAACTTTTATCTTTGCAGGAAATTGTAAACTAATCTGACTTTGACCTGTCTAACTTTCCTGCTAGACATCAGTGTTCAGGATGTGAACTGTTAGCTTTGAACCTTGGCAGAGGAGATGGATTTGAATTACTTAATATGTGGTTGGAAAATGTCATTTTGGGAGCTACTTTTGCATTGCTTTAATCCATTCATGCCTCAGATGTGACACTAGATGCAGTTCCTTGAAACTGCTGTTCTAAAATTCCATGTAGTTTGGAACACAATGAAGCACAAACTTGTAGACCAAAATACTGTGTGATACGGCTCTTGATTCTTCATGAGGTGACCTGAACTGTGGGTAAATGCATCATCCATTATTTTACATGTTTATGAAATCAAGACTGCTGTTAGGACCTTGCGATTTGGTCTTTAAATGTGATTGCTAGTGGAAACTACTGTTGGGACTGTGGGTAAGCAGCCTGTAGTACTTAGTTGGCAAAATTTCAGAACAAAAATAGATAAAGTGTTTGAGAAGAAGGAAAACGGTTCTTAGAATGACCATGTTTAGGCAATCATTGCTTTTTAGCCATTCTCTGCTTTTGGACTACTGAGTGTTGTGTCCACGTATTTCTGAGCAGAACACAGTTGAATGAGGTTCGGCTTCAAACCTGTCCAATTTTTCTGTTTTGCTATGTTGGAAATATCTAAGTTGTGGGACACAAAGATACGTGTAAAATGATCAGTAGGCCTTTAGACATGCTTAGTTTCTGTATTTAGGAGGTACAGCTATGCATAGGCATGCTTATTTCTGCAGCCAGGGGTGTTTTTGAGCTCTGGATTACTAGTCAATACACCTTGAATATGTTGTCTATTTAAATGAATTACGAATTTTAAAAAAATTGCAGCTCTCTTAAAATGGAGGGAGTTTTTTGTCCCTTTTTTGGGGGATGTCAGGACTAAAGGAAAAGTTTTATTTTCACCTCCTTGTCCCCTGAGTGTAAATAGAGACAGTTGTCTTGTTTTGAAAACAAGATTCTCTGCTCTGTTGTGCATCTGGTAGTGCACCTAGTGCAGTGAATTAAGAGTCTGGAGTCTTACCATGTGCATCTAGTTTATGAAATGTGCACATGGTAAGACTCCAGACTTCTAATTCACTGTATTTAATTGTTAAAAAACTTAGAATTAAATGATGCTTGTACACATATTGTGACCCAGGTGTGGGTTAGATTCAAGGTACTTCAGGAAGTGCTTAAGGAGTCCCAGTGCTGCAGAACCTGAGCTCAGGGAGCAGGAGTGCACACCAGCTGCCCTTCTGTGCAGGTCTGAGTGCCGGGCAGAGCCGGGGTGTGTATCCTGGCACAAAGTTTCAGGGACCAAGCGAATCCCTTCTCGGTCTCATCAGGCCTGCAGGGCAGCGTGTGCAGGCAGGCAGCTGCTGTTCAGGCATTCAACATGGTGGTACTTTTAGTAATAGGATTAGAGCTAAATCTTTAAATTGATGAACGCACTTGTTGTTATTGTGTTTGAGACTTGATGAGATTTGAAGCCCTGTGTTCCTCTGGTGTGGCTGCCGCTGGCTGGGGTGTCAGTGTCTCCTGCATGGACAGACTGTCCTTAATGATGGGAAAGTAGTGCAGTGCCTTTGCTTATTTGGCCTGCCCTGGGCATGGTTTGTATCTATTAATGGAAACAACTTCTGCCTGCTGTAGCGAGATGCCAACTGCTGCAGCAGTGCTATGCAGATGCTGTTGCTTAACTGAGTAATTTCTCTGGTTGTTTGGTATTTTGGGAGAATGTCTGTTACAGATGGCAGAGTGGAGAAGGCTCTTTGAGAAAGTGTGAAAGTGTTGGCTGGATACAGTAAATGCAGCTGACAACGAAAAGGCCCCTGCTGTGCAATGATGTGCGACTGCAGGACTCAACTCTTGAGTTAACTTGTGACCCAAAGCACCAAGTTAACTAAAACAGTTGTGTCCTTGCGTGGAAGTAATGTTGCTTGTTTGTGTGACAAGAGACAGTACAAGGGCCATAAGGTTGTCTAGCCAGTACCTGACTTTGCAGGTTGATCTGAAATTGGTCATCAGAGTTTGACGGAGCTTGGGGTGATCGTGTGTGTCTTTGTGGTTCTTCTTTGTGGTGTGAAACTTGAGCTGGCTGTTCACTGGGGGGTGATGGAGGAGCTCTGTAAGTCATCTTTGAGTATGAAGGTCAGCCAGAAAAATGCGTTGCTGACAGAAGTTGCAAATCAATGACTTGGGCTCAAGATATCCATGTTGATGAGGAACAGGAGTTATACAGGCTGTTTTCAATGCCAGAGGAGAGTGTCCCTTTATGTAATTTCTCATTTTGGATGAAAAGTGAGTAAGTGGGTTTCCAATGCTGTTGTGCTTGTTTTGTGTTATCATCTGTAATTCTGGCCTTTATTTTTGATAATTGCCTTCTAATATAAAAATAATAATTTAAAAAACCAGCCCTCAGCCATCAAAACATCTATAAATTCATAACCATATCCTGAACTAGTATATTCTGTAGTCATCAGCCACACCCTTAATTTGGCATTTTGTTACATCCTAAATAGAGACATCCTCAAGCACATACATGCTTACCAAATACTCCTACATCATCTTTGGATAATGTGAAGCTAGTGGCTTGTAAGGTGGAACTTTTTCAATAGGAGGTAATTTGAATGTTCTGTCTTGTTTCACTTGGATCACTATAGGGAAATCTGTGTAGTCACAGCCCCTCATGAAGTCCCTAACAGCTTATCATCCTATAGTGACTTACTTGTTATTTGAGTGTTATAACTCAGGATAGAAATTTATACCACAACTACTGTTTTGACAAATTAAGCCATGAATATATTTTGGTGCTTATTAATGGTACAGGGCTTATTTTGAGGTGCATCAGTCAGCACAGCAGCAGAAAGGTGTGCCTGAAACATTTCTGGGTGCTTGTGTTAGTGCCTGGTAACTAGCATGGTTAATGATGATGCTGCAGATGGGTGCAGAGAGGCTCACTGTGCACTAGAAACAGGTCCTGTACCCAGCTGTTTCTTAAAAACTCGTCTCCACCAAGCCTGTGCTGCTGCCTCTTCATGTTCAGTATCAGCATAGACAGCAGGGTAGTAGTGACTGGAGATTTGTGGTGTCACTGCATCTTCTTTTTGCAGTGTCTATGTATATTCCAAGAATTTTAAGCATTTCATAAACATGAATCAAAGCAGCTGCTGTGGCTGGAATGGCATGCTTATCTCTGGATGTACTTAGGAAGATACTGTTCCATATGTTTAAAAAAAAGTGCCAGGGTGCATTGTGAACTGTAAGCTCTGTAAAGTAATGTGATGCTTTGTTTTAAAAACACATTGCTGAAAATGTCAACACTTGAATATTTTTTTCTGAAATTTTTTTGTATTAGAGAATATTTTAGGCTTACAAATACAATGAAAAAAATACACATCATATTTTATTTATTGAGCTTACACTTCCTTAGTTTATTCCACAGTCTCTTTTTAAATACAAATGTCAATCCCAAGTAAATAGTGTACAAAAGCCTCTAGCCAAGATTAAATTTTCTTCTAGTGTAAGGCTTCAAAATTATGAATCTCTCTCTTGAGCTACTGCAATAATTTTTCTAGCGTTAAATACTAGTATGCGGAGCTGTCTCTTTTGCTTAGTAATTCTTACATGATGACAAGGAACAGCAGATCTTAGATAAGAAACTGAAGGATTTGATACTTCTTCTCATGTGGCTTCCACTTGCTATCTGACTTCGTTACTAAAATCATGTCCAATGTAGCTGAGGTGGCCTTTCATAAACTTGATTCTTTCAGAGCTGAAGCAAAAAGGATCGTGTAAGGTGGAAGGGGTAATTTATCTGCCAAACAAATTGACCTGTATGGTTACTGGCACTGGCTGCAATGTAATTTTTAAAAGTTCAGCGTTCTTATTCTTGTTGAATATTTACTTTAAATTCAGTTTTACTTTGTGATTCAAAAGCCCAGGCTTGTTTTACAGTTGATAAGCTTTTGCAAAAGATAAATCAACAGAGCATTCCAGTGGAGGCACAGAGCCGGTGGAAGTTCTCTACTGGCAAAGCTGCTTTATGGCCCTGTATGAGCAGCATCCTGTTCTGCTTTGGAAAGTTTCTTTGTCAGCATCTGTCAATGTGAGTTTTTCAGATACGAAGTGTGATGCAAGTCTGCAGTGCTCCAGA
Organism: Picathartes gymnocephalus; assembly: GCA_013390045.1. Taxonomy (NCBI): domain Eukaryota; kingdom Metazoa; phylum Chordata; class Aves; order Passeriformes; family Picathartidae; genus Picathartes; species Picathartes gymnocephalus. The sequence continues at coordinate 54,623 of WEKY01030229.1, forward strand.
CTTGTTTTGGCTTAGTAGTGCCACCTCCCTGAATGATGCAAGTCCTAAACATTTTGATGAGTTTTGGTATTTTTTCCTTCCTGTCATACTGTGTTGTCATTCCCTATTTTGAGATACTGCTCAATTTCTTTTAGACTTCAAATATGTTTTCAGAGAATTTTATCTAGCAAAATCAGACTGAAATAGAAATTGGCCGTTTGGTAAAACAGAGAAATGTTCATTTATTCACTGTATGTAACTGAAGACATTAATACATTACTTATGTATCCCCTGAATGCTCAGCAACAAGTAGTTGACTTTGAATATGTTTTCTTTAAAGAGACCTGTGCATTTATGTAAGGGAGTAAGAGCAGAATGTATTTGCAGACTCCTGCACTTTGCTGTTTTATTACATTGAGACAAAACTATGTTTCTGAAAGTTTTGTTCTAAGTGTGTAATGGAACATCATCCCAGCACTCATGTTTTGCTGTTCTGGAGCTTCTTCCTAGGTCCACAGCAGATATGCTATTCTGAAACAAACTCTCTGGAAGGCAAGGTAGTACTTTCCATGGTGCCCATTACATTTAAAAAGAAGGAATTTTTGAATAGTTCTAATTCTATTCAATAGTTCTAATTCTATTTAATTAGTGTAAATCTAAGCTTTGTACTTGCATTTTTGATAGGAGTGCCCTTCAGAAATGCTGCTTCAGTGTCTGCAGAGAAACTGACACATAAGGTAACCCAAGAGATGGCTTGCTAATGGATTGGCTGCTGATGTGGTGGAATATAGGTAAAGGATATTTGGGAACTGGGACAATGAAAGGCAAAAGAAAGGTACAGAAATGTTTGCCCAACAACATGATAAAACTCTTTAATGTACGTGTGGGAGAAAATCAAACCAACAAACAACCTCCCTGCTCCCTCCTGACCCCCTCAAAAAAAAAAAAAAAAAAAAAAAACCCAAAAAACNNNNAAAAAAAAAAAAAAGTTTCTTTTTATCCTCCTGAAAAAAATGGCATTCTCTGGGGTGGTACTAGTCTTCATGGGTGTTCTGGTTGAGATCCAAGTTGAAAAGAAAAAGGAAAATCAGTTATTGTAAACAGACCATTGAACACTGGACAGCTTGCTATGTAGCTTCCTTGTCGAGAGCTTCCAAGTCCTTAGAATGTTTATTGTTTGAGGTGTTTATAACATTGTAGCTAAGTTCATGGCATGTTTTAGTGTGTGCCTGTAACCCATATTTTAACACTGAATTTTTACTGTTTATTACATTAAATGTCATGAAAGAGAATCTTTGTAAATTGACTGTGAAATAATCTAATGGGAGACAACTTGTGTGTCCATCAAAAGGACAATGAAGTGTGTTTGAAGATGGAGCATTTAAGCATTCTCCTCAGGTCCCTTTCAGTGGAATCTTGAATCTTTTAATAAATTTAGTAGATATTCTGTCTCTCTTAGCATTGCAGTTCCGTGATTGGATTCCTCTTTACTGTCAGAATTGGGTACTGAAGGAGGGAGATGTCTGACTTCTCCATGATGAAAGTTAGAAGTTAGCTCTTGACAGTTCTATTTTCAAGTTTTCAGCAGGGTGTGGTGAATGAGTACTGAACCTGGATAGACATCAGTCTAATCTCTCCTTCCTTGTTTACTCCTTGGGGCAGGCTGCATCCTCTCAAGTAGTTTTTGAAGTTTCAGCTTTGCAGATGTGAATGTGACAGGGGCACTGGTTTTGTCAGAAATGTTAATGATGTGCAAGCTTTCTGTCCTTGCTGCCATCTACACTCATAGATAGAATTTTTGTGTGCTCCGAGGAATGCGGTGTACCTCTGTTTGGAATTTCAGGGTGTCCTCTTGCAACTTTGGGCTAGTTTAAACCCAGAAATACAGATTTACAGTGTTGAGTGGGCTGAATGCCCTTAGTGTTTTGCAACACACATGTTTTCTGAGTTATGATTCTTCTAGTGTATGGTCTGACCTGTACTATTGGTTGCTATTTCAGAATTTCTTACCTGAATGAGGAAGAAATCCATGGCTCATGTGCAAGATAGATCAAAAGACTTTGAAAACACTCTTGTACTTACATGACCAAGGTGTAAAACTTGTTTTATTAAAATCTCTCCAAGCCAAATTGATCTTAATCTGTCATCCTTTGTCTAGGGGGTTGTTGTAGAATGATTTCTGAAGGATTTCATGGTCCAAATGTTTTTCTCAAGGTACTGGCATCTTCATCATGGTTCAAAAAAGAGAGGTAAGTGAGCTCGCCTTTGCTCAGATGGAAAAGGGAAAGTAAATGCTGGGTCTTTGTGGTCTTTGGAATGGGATATTATAAAATGGAATTGCAGAACTGAATTTTGAGTGAGGAATTTTTCGCTAGCAGTGTGTAACAAGGGAAGAAAATAGAAATACTGATAATGAACAGTTATTGTGTAGGAAAAGAAAAACTAAAACTAGCTAATTTCATTAATTTCAGGAAACATTTGGAAGTGATCAGAGTCTGACAGTCTGTTGACTAGTAGCTGTAACAAGCAATGTCAGAGTTCAGTGAGCTCAAAGTGTTTGATTTGACTAGAAAACTTGCACATTTTTTCCAAATAATGGTGGAAATATTTCATATTTGAAATGCTTTCGTAATTATCTTTTGATTAACTTTCTATTGGACTTTGCATCCAAAAAAAAGTTATAAATTCCCTGCAGAAATTTTCTTCTTAAGGAGCAAAGGCTGCTTTGTGTTGGTCTCCTGTGACATTGTTGGTTGGTTGGTTGGGGGTTTTTTTTGGTGTTTTTTTTTCTCTTAAAGTACTGTTAATCTAAAAGTGTTTGAAATGTGATACCTACCTTAGCTGCAGCTTCTCTTGTAGCATGCTCTTTCAGTTTTATGTCTCAGTTTGCAGGTGTAGTAGATGAAAATGAATTAGGATGGTGTGGAATTACTAATCAAACAATATGTCTTAGCCATTTTTTTTAGTAGAATGGCTTTTTAGGCAAAAAAAGGAAACAGATGACATTGAAAATTGAGAACTGAGGGTTGCTCTGACTTAAAATATTAGTGATGATGGTCAAAGTGGGAAAGCTATACTGATGAATCAGGGCGATAAACTTTTTAAATAAATTGAGCTTAATGCTGTATTTGTCAAACCCGAGTTCTGTTTGCAGTTTTGTTCCTCACCTACTTTGCTCCTTTGCATTTTTATCCTAGTGTTGCTAACCCAGAACTGCTGACCTCATTAATGCTGCTCCCTGATTAATGTAATGCTTATCAGAGTTCAGAACCTGTGTGCCCTTTCATACGACTTTTCAGGGTGTTTCATACTAATCTACTTGCTTGGAGTCTTTCTTATTCTTAATCTGTGGATTCTCATTCTGTTCTAAGGATTTTTGTCAACTTTTTGAGAGACCACATGTAATTCTGCTTTATTTCTTCTTGGTTGTTTTGTGTAACTCTATTCACTATGGAGGCAGATCTCTTGGTAGATCATTTAGGCTGTGGGTTATTTATGGCAGAGATAATTAGCTGAGTTGTAGCTCCTGAAACAGAAGAATTGCAGCTCAGTGTCCTGGAAGTTTAGCTGATAAGCTTTGTGGGGCCTCAGCTCCTTCCATGCAGAGTCAGATCAGGAGTCTCAGTGCTGGACTCCCACAGTCTGGGTGTCTAGCAAAGCTTCGTTGGCCTGTGCTGCCCATGCTGTACCTGGTATTTGTGGCAGTGTTGGAGGCAAGAGCAATGCCAGGGAAAGGAAAGGGCAAAAGGTAGGTGGATGTGGACCTCCACTACTGCTCTCCTAGTTCAGATGCAGTGCAGGATGAGCCCATTTTCAGGTAACGAGAGAAAGCTGATGGGAATCTCCTAAAACTTACGTGTGAGGACTGGCTATATAGAGATAACTAATGGACGCCATGGTGTTGATTTGGTGTTTGGGAATACCTGCACCATGCTTCTTAATGTGCAGTCTGTTATCTGGGATCTGTCCAGAGTGGTTCTGCCTACTCTCATCATGAGTAGCAGAGCTGACTGCAATCGTAACACGGATGGTGCTAAATGGAACTATAAAGCTGTGTCTTAAGTAGTGTTTAAAGTATTCTGTTGAATACTAGAAACTAAGTAGTTGAAATGCTTTGCCAAAAAGTGGGGTGACACTCACAGGTTGATTTAAAAACACCTGTTGACCTTACTGATGGAGCTGAATATTAGGTTTAAAGCACAGTTATTTGGAGTATCAGGGAAAAAACTATTATCAGGAAGAAATACATTTTTCACTGTTCTCTCTTTCTATGAAAGAGACTTTCCATTCTGTAACTGCAGTACAGCATCACTGGCAAACACTTCATATCCCGGTGCAGAATCCCAGAACTCCCTTCTTAACTGCCTCTGGGTGGGTGTCAGCACAGGCCACAGACTCTCCTGCAGTCTCTGGTCATCGTGCAGGGGGCTGGGCCCAGTAGCCAGGCCTGACTTATCACCCTACAGACTCTTTAAACATACACAGCTAATCTGAGTACTAAACCTCATAATTTCTGTGCAAGAAGATCCATAGATGAAGTTTATGCCTTTCTCTGTTCTCCTCAAGTTTAACTTCCTCCTTCTACCCTTGGTTCTCATGACCTTCTACCTGCATTCTCTCATGCTCTCTAAAGATACCATGTAAAGTGTTATCTCCAGAAATGATGGTGCTTCAGAATAGAGCTTGAATGCTGTTAGCAGCTCCCAGCAGCACTCTGCTGCTTACTCTAAATTGGAAGCTTTGATTACATTTAATCATCTGTAGTTACTATGGTAGTGTGTGTGTGTGTATATGTGGCTCGTGTCTCAGTTCTTTTGTCTGCTTTCTGTGTCTCACTCCTCTGAATAACTTCCCTTATAGTAAGTACTCACTGACAGGGATTGAGTTTTTTTAATCCCATTATTAACTGCTTTGTATTTATGTTTTTTTATGCTAATTGATAAATATCTTTCTCCTCTTCTGAAACATGTCAGGGCTGAGAGCTTGGTTTGATTTTAAGATGCCTGATTGAGAGTTTGGTTGTTTTTTGTTGGATTTTTTTTCTGCTGCAAATAAGACTTATAATGGAATAACTTTTTTTCGTAATGCAGCTATGCTTAGTATGCTGCTGCTGAATGAAAATGCCTCAGTGAATTTCTGCAGGGTGGTACAGACTCCCATGTTCTCAACTCTCTTAACCTAGAGTGCTCCTTTGCTCCCTATATCTGTGCTGGGGCTGTGCTCCTTTTTAGTACCTAATCAGGTGCTTTCCACTGCATGGAAGCATCCATACGCCTTCTCTGTTTTTAGGCATTGACTTGTCTCTTTGCCACCTTTTTTGCCCAAACAACCACAATAACCCCCCATCCCCCCCCAAAAAACCTCAACAAAAAACTGAAAAAAACCACCCCACAAAAACCAACCCAAAAACACCCCACCCAAAAAACTGGCTGGACTCAGTGTCTGGGTTTTTTTCCTGCACAATAAATCTGCAACGTGGATAAAATTCTCACAGGTAATGGCAGTGGGAAGATATTTGAAATAACATCTACCTCTCAATATAATAATACAGTAGTGTTCCACTCTTTGTAAACAAATGTTCATAAAAAGAGAAGCCTGTCTCTGCAGTCTGAGATCACAGCTCAAAAAATATTTTGATGGGCTATTGTTAGCTGCAAGCCAACGAGGGAAAAAGATTCCAGTAGGAGTTAAAGAATAATGAACAAGTTTTTAAGAAAGAAGGGTTATCATACCTCTAAAATATTTTAACTGTATATAGGCTTTGGGCTATTTGAGTAAAATTCCATTGAGAATACTGCATGTTGTTTGAACATGTGTTTTTAAATGTCAAAGTATGTGTAGAGAGAAACAAATTGTTTAAGGAAAAAAGTATTTTCTGACAGCAGCACGCTGTGCAGGCCTCCAGTTCGAATTCCTGTGATGTCTGCTATCAATAAATGTGAGCGTTGCATAGTGTAGGAAGTCAGTTTGGGAAAGTGATTATGATGACTGGCAATCTTTGAGTAAACCCTGTCAAGAACTAGGTGGCAAAGTTGTTGACTTTGTCAGTACAGCCTTTAAACTATGATAGGATCTGAAAAGATGCAAAATCAAATTTTTGTTAATTTTTGATAATGATAGCCTTATGGAAGTTTAGAGGCTGGATTCTTTACCGCTCTATTTCCTGTTGTCAGTTTATTGAGTCTGTACTGTCTGTCACTGTATCTCTTGGAGCTTAACACCAGTTGCTGTGTTGGAAAGCAATAGATGTATCCATCTTTCTTATAGTGGCTTTGAATATAAGAATAGTAATTTTGCCACTGAAGTCAGCATGCCACTGCAAATTCACTGGGCGTGTTCTGTGGAGAGAGAAGCTGCTGATCCCAGGTAGACATTTTTCAGAGCAAAACTTGCTAGGACTTGTTTCAAGCACATTGCAGTGTTTATGTGCAGAGCAACGTGTGGAATAAATTGGTGATCAGAGGTATGGTGAAGCATGTGACTGGAGTTACAGAAGTAGCTGGGCTGGGCATGCTTGTGTGAAATGCTGTGTTTTGGGGGAATGGGACAGGCTTGAATTAGAAATTAAAATCGATTTTTAATGTTTCTCTTGAAGTTATATTTGAACTGGGTTTTGTTTTGTTTGGGGTTTTTTGTAACAAAGGCTGCAAAAGCTTAAATACTTCTTTTCAGAGTTTTAAAGTTTACAAGTCTAAAACCAAAAGAAGAATCCAGATATTTTAGTGAGCAAATGTAGTAGTAAGTTGTAGGTCTCTGTAGATCTGAGTTATGATTTTAAAATATTGTAAAAACAGTGTGTTACTTGTTTTAGTTTGGGCTTGATTTTTTTCTTTTTACGTGATTTTTGATATGATGTTTTTAAAGTAGACATCAAATAGCTCCTGTTTTCCATCCCTTTGGCAGAATTGCCTTTTCTGAGCACTTAATTCCATGGGACCTCAGAAACAGGTGAGAATTAATCGGTTCTGAGCATGTTCTTGCTGTCAGAAGGATATTTTTCGTCATGTTCCCAATTTTCTTTAACAAAGTGTTCCAGCTGTCTTCATTCAGTAAAGATACCATCAATTACAAGTAATTAACAGGTCAAATCAGATTATGATCTGTGGGTTTTCTTTTTGAGAGGTAAGATGATTAAAATGTCTGTTGTAATCTAATAATTCTGCATATGGCAGATCCAACCTGAAGTAGTTTCTGAAGAAGAAAAATGTATTGTGGATGCTTTTTCATACTGAACATTAAGGGTTTAAAAGGTCAAGATATGAATGAGTGCTGGAATTCAACAAGTTGATTAGAGGCCAGATTACTTTGGCTTAGTAGTTGAATCTCTCCTATGCACCTTCTTCTGGCTTTCTGAAATGAAGGGCTGCATAACTTACTGCTGGAAGTTCCAGGGCTTTCCCACAGAAACGTGAGTGAAACTATACACCATTAACTTGGACTGCTTGAACAACTGACCTTGAACTCGAGTGTGATCAGGTAGTGCCTTGCACATCACATGAGGTGACATCAGAAGTTACTACCCTTCAGCTGTTTAATACTGTGCCCTGAGAGGTAATGTCAGTGTTACGCAGCTCTCTTGATAATGAAGTTCTTTGTGTTTCAGTTAATTTCAGTTAATTTTTTTTCAGCTGTGATATGTAGGTTTTAAATATGAATATTTAAAAATAAGTATTTTCCTATTGCTAATGGTAGATGGATAACTTCATACAAGGAACAGAAGGTTTCTTAATGTACTGAAGACTAATAGCTGAAAGCTCAAGTCCAGTGAAGGGTTTGGGGTGGGGGAGGGGAGGCCAGAAGTGTACAGTTACTTAATTATTGGAAGAAACTGCTAAAGGAAAGAAGGAATAGATCTGCTAACTTGAGGAAACAAGATAGGTCTTTCCTTTTGCCTTTGATCACCTTGTGCTTCTCCTGTTTCTGGATTGTATGGTGGGTGAGACAACTCAGTCTCCATTCTGAAATGTGGAATACTTTGACCCCCTGCTGCTTGGACAAAGCTGGGATGGTGGTTACCATCTTCTGAGCTTCTGGTATCACAGAAAAAAATCTTCAGTCTTCAAGGCCTGCACTAAGAACTACACCTGCAAAATTTTCTTTCTTTAATACTGTGTCTTGGGTTGCTGGTGATGTGGGATATGGGTTAATCATGAGAATGATAGTAAGAAAATTTTTTGTAAGTGAACAGTTTCATCTGAGTCACAGTATGGGATTTCCTAGGCTTAAGAGAAAGTGTGTGATAAGACATTTTGCTAACAATCAAATATAAGGTGATAATTAACTTCTTTTCATTGCCCATGTCTGTCAGCTAGGACCACCTTCTTTTTAAAATAGCTTTTCCTTTGATATTTGTCTGCCCTGTGTATTTGGGCTTAGCAGTTTAATGAAAGATATGAATCAGAGATGACTTCTAAATATGAAAAATTGGAGTCACTTGCAGGCAGAAGGTTGACCAGTGAGACAAGTACAGCTTTGGACAGAAGCTGTAGGAGGAAAAAAGGTAAAAGAGCATTGTGTAGTATGAGCTGTGTCAAGAGGGTTTCTTATAAAATGTGTAGATGAGAAAGAGAAGTTTTGGGGGAGCATGATAGAATCAAAAAAAGCTGATGACAGTTCACAAAAGAATTTCTACTGCATTTTTACATTTAACAAGATAAATTAAACTGTTCAAGTTCTGTTTCCTTGGTATTGGTGCTTACTGATGCCTACAGTAACATTGCTGTGACTTGAGAGAGAAGGGAGAATGGAAAGCCCACTGAAATTGTTGTTAAATTTCATCCTTACTGTCTCCCAGGTCATAGTCCCAAAATTCTGCAATTTGCAAGCAGAGGAGCATAAAATTCTCCAATGTGTGTGTAAGATGACAGATTGCTTGAGCAATCCAGTAGTTTGTCTTGGCTGTTTAAATTGACATGTAAAGTCTGAATCTTTGTGCAATTAAGTGATGGTTGAGTGATTAAAAAAAACCTGTTTCCTGAACACTTGCCTCAGAGATGTTCATTCTTCAACTGCCTCTAATAGCTTTAGAGAGGTCTCTGATTTTAGAAATTTATTTCAGTTTGTATGCAGGAAACAGCATATTGCCTTGATGGAGCAGCTTTTCTTTTTTTTTAAAGTAATTTTGGCTCAGTTGATAGACATATTTAAAAAAATCTCTAGCATGTAATTGTGAGGCATTTTGTGATTGTTATTAAAAACAGGTGCCAAGTAAATAGAGTAATCTTTTTTTTTTTAATGGTGAAAAGGTTCACTGAGATGCTTAGTCGTCTCTCTGAGTTAAGCAGAAACTTTGCTATGCAAGACTGCTGTTAACAAGCTCGACTTTTATTACTGCCAGCTGAACAAGCAGCTCAAAACAGCTCTCAGAATTTTATATTAGTCCTATACCAGCTGGAGTCAGCACAGATGGCAGTAATAGTTTCCATCACAGTGCAAAGATAAATGGCTGCTCTGTTGTAAACATGGAGTGTTAAATAGAGATCCCAAGCAATGTATTTGCTAGTATTTATTAAGACATATTCAGTATCTGTAAGACCAAGTCCTGAAACAATGTGAAATTGCTCTGAACTTCATTATTATGAACTGCCGTGATGTGAAGAAAAGCGCCTTCTTAATAAATAATAAAGTTATTCAAAGTGGCAGAGAAGTGATGTATTTGTAAAGAGACAAGGTTTGTGGATCAGACAGTGAATATGAGCAGTCACAGTAAATTAGAATCATCAGTGTCTTGGATTTGGAGGAAAAGGTGGAGACAGAGTTGCTGGGAAATGTTTTCTTTTTCCTCAGCTTGTGGCAGAGGTGCAGAACAGAGGCAAAGTTTTACACAGGGGCTGCAGGAGGTTGTAGATAGAATGGTCAGTGTTTAGCATTGGAAGAAAAATCCTGTGATATGAATTGAAGCTTAGCTGAGGTGATTTAGTTGGAATTGGGTCAGAAGGCACTGGTTGCTATTGGAAAGGGAAAATTGCTGTAAATCCCTTATCAAAATTTTCTGAGATTATGGAAGTAATTTATAGTAATGACGAATAGATGACTTTTAAAAGCTCTTCAGGAATTAGTTTGAAAAAAAAAAAAGTTCACGAAAGTAACTTGTCTGTTTTGACTTTCTGTGAATGCAAAAACGTTTGAAACTTGTTCTTTGGAGAAATACA
>WEKY01030230.1:0-13174 GCA_013390045.1 Picathartes gymnocephalus
ATTTCTCTCAAAAGAGAGAGGGATTGCTCTGCAGGGCTGACTCTGTCCTTCCATTGATAGGTTAACTCTGCAGTGATCTCTGGATCTAGCATTGACAACATTGGTGGTTTTATACTTCTTGTAAACAAACACAAGCCATGTATGAGTTTAAGATGATAGAAATAAAATAAACAGTTGGGGTTTATTGTGGTTTATGTGCTTTCTGAAATGCACAAGTGGGCAGTTATGGATGTATAAACCCAGACACTTTTTTTCTAACATTATTGCTTTCTGACACAGCATTGGTAAAAATTCAGCTTGTTTTAACTTTTTTTTCTTACTTCTTCCTGGCAGTATAAAATTGAGAAGGATCTCCTGAAGAATCAAAGCCTCAATATCTCTGTCTGGCACAATGATACCTTTGGGAGGAATAGCTTCCTTGGTGAAGTGGAGTTGGATTTAGGAGCTTGGGACTGGAATGATCCATCCCGTAAGCAGATCAACTGGTTTCCTCTCAAACCAAGGGTAGGTTGGCTGTTTTGCATTTTCTGATGTGTAAGTGCAAAACCAAGTCATTATTTAGGCTTGGTCTTGTGTGTTCTGTGGGTTTTGTGCTGATTATAATCATAAATACTTTTACACTGGTAAACAGAAATAGAGTTCTGAGATGTCTTTTAGTCTATTTAGCTATTACAGTAGGAAAAGCTTTCTCATGGTCTCAGGAGTAGGAATTTCAAAGTATTTCTCATTATGTCACATTGCTGCAACAGAAATCTGAAGGCACTTGTTAACCAAAAATGGAGTAAACCTTCTGAGAATATGAAGCAAGTGCAGCACCATTTTAATATCAGATGTTTGGTTTTTTTTTGTTTTTTTTTTAATTTCAGACTTCAGCAGTAACTCTTAATCTAGAAAACAGAGGGCAGATGAAACTAGCCCTCCAGTATGTCCCACATCCAGTTGGAGGTAAGCATTGCTGCTTTGCTTGTGTTTATCAAGCCTTTGGTGGTTCTGTCCTTTTTTTTTTTAATTTAAAAAAATCCCTTGTTTAATGTTTGTCATTCACTTCAGACAGCTTCTTTGAACATAAAAGTAGATTTTCTGTGTTCTTCCTAGAGGATTAAGTCACCCTGAACGTGAATACAGTTAAGAACCCCAAAGATCATTTTGAGATCTTTTGTTGTTTATAATGTTACTGATGAAGAAATTACTTCATTGTTATCATCTAAGATTTGTAATGCCATCTGTATATGTAACAAACATCTGTTTTCTCAATAATTTTAGAGATTATAAGTCATCAGGCAGGTGCTGTGATGTGCTAAATAAACAATGACAACACACTGAATTTCAAGCAATACTAGATGTAGGAAATAGCAGCAAGTATTTACAATGCAGAAATTTATAACAGTCTGATCAGTTTGGTTTAATGTTTTCTGGCAACAGATAATGGACCAATCTGAGAGTGAAGCCAGGTCAGGTCTTTAATCCAGCCAGCCAGTCACAGTCAGTAAGAATCAAATATATTAAGAGCATAAAGGAGCTTATTTGAAAGTACAAGCAACAATAAATGCTAACATCACATAGGCTGATGACAAGCTGATCTGTTTATCTAGGAGTCTTGAGAAGACCAGTAGCATATGTTTGCTTAGTTGTGACAGAAGAAAAGTCACTGTAGGAATGCAGACAAGATGTGATCTTGCTGTACTTTGATGGGATGAAGATTTCAACTTCCATAGTACAAAGAGCAATGTAGAATTAAGATGTGAGATAACAAGTCTAGGCTGAATATCACCTCTACGAATGGGCAAGAACTGCTGCATCAGAGAAAATACTTTTAAAAGGCTTCTTCTTAAGCAGATGTTTTGTTTTATTTTTACAGGAAAGAAGACTTTATCTACTGGTGAGGTCCACATCTGGGTGAAGGAATGCCATAACCTCCCTCTTCTGAGAGGCAGTAGGCTCAACTCTTTTATTAAGTGGTAAGAACTGTGGTTGAAGTCATCAAACATGGTGGCCTAATAATGTGTTTTCTAATTGTATCTTCTTTTTCTACATTCATATTAAAAGAACACTGAATTGCTTTCTGATTCTCCTTTATTATAGTGCAAATTGTCCTGTGTAGTTTACAACTTCCAGATACTAAATATGTACCACCAAGTAAAACGTACTGGGAGAGCTTCCTGTGTCATTACTACATTTTGGTTTTGTCTTTCAGTCACTTGGTGGAAGGACTAGTCAAACTGTTCTGGCTTTTATTCACATTTAAGCAAAGCATATTTGTGCAAGAACATGGTTTAACTTAGCAAATTTTGGGAGGAGGCGGAAGTGTGAAATAGTTGAGTAGTGTGAATACGTAGTTGTATTTCTTCCCCCTTCCTTTCCACATACAGACTGAAAATGTGAAGAGACAAGAATAACAAGATGGTTGGGGAAATCTCTGGCAGCAACTAAATGTTGTCAGCGATAACACAGCAAACAAACTCACTTATGCCTCTTCCCCACCTGACTTCCCCTTCCATCCTCTGAAGCACAAGGGTGGATACCCACTGCCAGTATTTCCAGTAAGGGACTGAGAATATGACCCTTCACTCCACCTCTGTAAAGCACCTTATCTTCAGTCATATTTTATACAAAGCACAGTATTAATCAGCAGCTTTTGCCTTTTCAGTATGTTTAATGCAGGCTGTGCTGTGCAAGTGCAAACTGACAGTGCTTTTTCTCTCTGAAGTACCATTCTTCCAGACACCAGCAGAAAGAGTCGCCAGAAAACAAGGACGGTTGCAAAAACTACAAATCCAGTATTCAACCACACCATGGTCTATGATGGCTTTAGACCAGAAGATTTAAAAGAAGCCTGCATAGAACTCACAGTCTGGGATCACAACAAACTAGCAAACCACTTTCTGGGAGGCCTCCGAATAGGCCTTGGAACAGGTACTGGACAATTACCACATTAATACTTAATTTACAAAGTAGTCTCCTCCCCCCCCACCTTCTCCATTTCTTCTCTTTCAGTCTTTCTTTTCTCTTCAAGAGTTTCATTCAGTAACATACCTATTCTTCAGAACAGATCCTGAAATGTAAATAATAGTAGTGTTAGGAGGGTTAGGATGACTGACAAGGAGAAATATTATAAATAAACCTTTGACTGGCCATACACTGTGTCTGGTACTGTTTCAAGTACAAGAATATGCTATTCCTGCACCTAAAATCTGATAATATCGTACAAATATCTTTCATGCAAAAAAATCTTGTAAAGACACCATAGGGCGGAAATAAAAGTATAGATCAGGAATGAAGGATAAGATTTGAATATTCTGAATGGGAAAAATTATAAATGCAAAAAAGTTTTTAATATAAGGGCAATATAAGACATGCAGATATAATAACAGGAAAAGCATATATTTCTTCTATTTGTCCCTTTCATTCTGATCTGAGGGGAGGATGTGTTTGGAGTCTTCTCAGGAAATACAGTGTAAAAATTATTTTTCACAAATCATCTTCTTGCATGGTTCCCCAGAATAACCTAAATTACAAATTAGAATAGTAAATCTCAATTTGAATTTTACAGTACCCAGGGTTGCATTTCAGTACAAAATCAGTACCCTGTTTTATTGTTAAACCTTCTCAGATGTATGGGCAATTGACATCTTTTTCCTTGGCATTGTGACAAAAAGACCAAGGATAAAAAGAAAAAAAATCTAGAGAAAGATGACAAAATTTGTGTGAAACTGATGTTAATTGTATTTGACAGAATTGAGCAAGAGAACTGGATCTCCAAAGCACTTGGTCAGCTTCCTGAGGAGGTGTAACCATTTTTGAACAGGCAAATTTGATTGTCTGTGCTTCACTCTGCAGCATATTAAGTAATTTTTCTCTAAAAAATGACATTTTTCTAGGCAAAAGCTATGGAACTACAGTGGACTGGATGGATTCTACTTCAGATGAAACTGCCCTTTGGGAGAAGATGATGAACTCTCCAAACACCTGGATAGAAGATACACTACCTCTCAGGATGCTTATGATTGCAAAATTGACAAAATAAGGTGGCTTTTTAATTGTTAGTGTCCAAAAGAAACCTTGGGAATGAAATTGAAAGCGTGGAGGTGGAACTTGGAGGAGGAACACAGTAGCTTTTTTGACAGTTTCTGCTCTGTTACTGTTCTGGATTGTGCTGTCAGATGTCACTTTGTATTTCAAATTAAACATCTGCTTGCAGATCATTATGTAAATTGTAGGGCTTTTTAAATTTCTTATTTACTGAAAACAACTTCAAGAAAGAAGGTGCTTACAGAACTCAGTGTTAGAGGTAGCTGTGATACCTGGATGACTGTGTTGCCTAATTGAAGCATTGCTGATCCCTTAAATGATCCAAATAACCAGTGGAAATATAAGAGCAAGTCAACTGTTTCTGTACATTGCTAGCTTTGTTGATAAAGTCTTACTGATAAGACAACAACATTAGTGTTAAAGCTCATTGGTATGTGTTTGTATCCTTATTATGCCATGTTAGATCTCACCAGCATGGAATATGAGCACGAAGAATTTAGTTTTTTGAAAGTTCCTCTAGTAGTAATTGTGCCTTTCTAGGACATGAAAGTTACTTCCTCAATGAAAGAAGCGTGACATAAGTGGTACTGTTGATGTCCTGTTCTACAAGGTGCAGAGGACTTAGTTCCAATGTACTGTAAAAAATCAAGGTTATAAAAAGTTTGCTTTATATAGGTGTTAATCATCTTGCTAGCATATAATACTTAGTCTTAAATGCTGAAGATGTAAAGGTGAAAGTTTTTTTATTCCAGTGCTACTCGAAAGGATCTAAATGTGCCAATTTTAGTGACGACAAGTATGTTGGGTATTTATTCTCCAAAGTGCACTTATTTGTACCTGTATCCATTAGCTTGGTTTTTTGCAAGATATGAACTTACCTGTGCTTCAGCGCCACCGTTAGGAGACTGATAGGACTATGGTGGGCTTGGCTTAGTTTTGAGGCATAGGAAATAAGACTGGAGTTTGTAACTTGTAGAAATGCATGCTATCAGTAGATAAACACATAAAATACAAAATATATTCCTTCTGGGGTTTTTTTTGTTTTTTTAAAATAAAATCAGTCTATTAAAACTAAATAGGAATTCAGTTTTTATTAAATGCCAGGGTTTATGTTAGCCATTCAGCACGCAGTGTAACAAAATGCAGACATAAAATATTTTTGAAAAGAAATGCATTCTTATTTATTCCAGCTAAGACTAAAAGCTGGT
The DNA here is from genome assembly GCA_013390045.1 of Picathartes gymnocephalus. Taxonomy (NCBI): domain Eukaryota; kingdom Metazoa; phylum Chordata; class Aves; order Passeriformes; family Picathartidae; genus Picathartes; species Picathartes gymnocephalus. Next base: position 5,238 of record WEKY01030230.1, read on the forward strand.
GAAATCTTTCACTTTAGTTAGAGTAGAGGGGAGAAGGGAGCTCTTCACAGCTCCAATGCAATTGCTTGATTTAATCATATAAATTTAAATGCTACTTGGTATTTATTATACACTATGAATGAAAAAAAAAGGAAAGATGCTATTCAACCTGTCAGGGGACCCACTTTCTCTCTCATCAACCATGCAGTCTGTGGAGTTTACAAATGTCAAAAGCAGTTTGCCGGTCTTTGATATCTTACTGTTTCAGGTGTTTGGTATGAGATTGGTAACTGCTACAGCTTCCACTTTGCCAGACATATACAAAACACTTTTTGTCTAGGGAACACGTGCACATGACACTTCAGAACAACGTATTTTTACCAAAATGGTACAGCTGTTGCTTTGTTTCTACATTCTTGAAGAGCCACTCCTGAAAGGATGGTGATTCTGAAAAAGAAGAGACCCCTAATTTACTTGTATTCACTCCCTATATGAATTAATTTTTCACCTGAAAACATAGGTTGCTGTGAACATGACCTACAGTTTCACAGGATTAATGTTTTTGTTGCAGTTGTATCTCCTGTGAAGATCAAATACATTGCTAAGTCAAAACAGCTTTGGGTTCAATTGTAGGGATGGGGTCTTAAGGCTCCAGATTTGCAGGCAACTGTCATGTAATCTTCTGTGTTCTATACGCCACAAAATTTTAATACTTAAACTTCATTGCTATCAAAATAAAATGTTTTGTTTGTGACAGTGGCAATCTCCTTGTCTTCTGATCAAGTAGAAGACATTCTGTGTCTTGCTATTCTTTTAACCCTCCTGGAGACTGACACAGAATTTTTTTGGTCTCTCAAAAGACTCTGTGTACCACTACACTAATAGATCAAACCTCAAATTTTGAAAAGCTACCTGAATATGAATGCAGCATTTATTTGCACATTGCACTTGTAATTAACTAGCTTGATTAACTAATGACACAGAAGTATGATGTACTCATCTAGGTTAATCAAGAAACTGAGCCAAGTAACAAAAACTGTCCCTTCAGTACAAAAGTTCCTCCCCAGTTTTTTTAATACCTTTATTTTCATTGTGTACAGAATTCCTAACTTTGGTAGTATGGTAATATGCTGATAGAGAAATGCAAGTTGGGAAGTTGATTAAGACAAACAAGTTTCAAGAAACTTGTTACTTTGCTCTCAAGTCAAAGGGAAAGCCTTTAGTCATTCATAACCAAAATCTGAAAGGTGCATAATTAGATACACCTTAAAGGGCAGTTTGATAAATTAATAGCTATGCTTTGTCATAAAGGTGAACAGGAATTATAAATCAAAGCAGCCACACTCCTAGAATATCTTTATGTATATTCATTCTTGTCTGGAGAAACACAGTTCCTTCCTCTCTTCTTCATGTTACAAGTTCATCTTGTTTTAGCCCATAATTTATTTCTTTTTTAGTACATATGTGTGTATATACATATATACATGTGTATACATTTTCATGTACTTCAAAGTCTCAGCTCTCCTTTCGTGCTCTGTGTTCAGAAACCTCCCATATGTGCAAGTAAGGCTGCAAACCTGAGTTGGTGAAGCAACTCCCATTGCTTTGATTTCACTCATTTTGAAACACGTCCTGTGCCGCCCTCCTCTTGTTTGCTTCATGTCTGTTACCCACAGCACTCTCTTCTTTCTCCTTTGTTTCCTTTTCCAGAGGATTCAGCAAAACCTGCACTGACTTTTTTCTTCCAGTTGCATTTATTTTTCCTTCCCTATCCTAGCTGCTAGATTTTTATTAGCTGCTGAATAAAGTTGCAAGTTGTTCAGGGCAAGGCCTTTCTTTATTTTCCATGGATCTTCGTTGTGTTCTGAGGTCAGAGCCTGCTATTCTGGTCTCTTCTGGCATGTGCAGGATGTAAGCCGAGAACAAGGAGTTCTCCATGCTTGCGGAAATTCTCTTTCCTTTTCCAAATCTGGGTGCTTTTGAGAGTGTCAGAAGTGTTTGTTTGCTAAGAAACACTGCCAGCTCTTTCAGCCACCCTGGCAGGTCTGGCTTGGCTCCAGACAGCCTGGATGAGGTCATGAGCTCTGGGGTGACTAGATTCAGCATCTTACCTCTATGGAAACAGAACCTTATAATAGGAGAGACAACAAATAGCCAGGAGAAAGAAAATACCTGGTAAGAAAATAGTTTTCTTAAACTCCGCTCTTCATTGTATTTCCACTGAATGGCCTAAACCTTTCAGTCCTTTCCCCCCTCCTCCGTTATTTGCAAAGGATCCAAGGTAGCAACAGCAGTAAGAGAGTGCAGAATGGCGGAGGCAGAGCTGGTGTCAGCACTGCAGTCACTACTACACACCTATGAATTTATTTGTGCTTCACAGATGTTTATTCATTCTTGTTGTACATTATCTTTCATCCTTGCTTAAAGCTGGTTCCTTCTCACATCCTATCTCTGTTGCAGCATGGGGGGCTGGATGGTGAACCCCAAAACCCCCCCAAAGCATCTCCTTTCAGGAAGCCAGTCGGGTGGGCACACAGGCAGTTACTTGTCCACTTAGAGACACCACAGATAGCTCAGCGAATAGAAGACAGGAAGGGTCTTCTGTATAGAATTCCAGCGAAGGTTTATTGCTCCATATGCCGAAGGAACCAGGGACAGAAGACAATGTAGGTGGTGCATAGGTTTAAGTACAGGGGTCATAGACCAATAACCTGCGGGCACAGAGATGGTACGAAGGCCAGGCAGAGGGCACTGACCTATTGGGAACCTGAGAGTGGATGGTGAGAGTATTACAACAAATAAGAAAAGAGGGAAAAAAGAAATCTCTAGAGCTAAAGACAGATATGAAAAACTAGATGAGGGCAAAGCCCAGGCCAATGGAAAGAATAAAACTGAAGTAAATTAACATACTGCTGCAGAGCATCATGGGGAAAGCCTTTTCTCTCACCGTAAGTGAAAAAGCATTCCCAAAGGCTATGGTCGATTCTTCCAGGGCATAGCCCTGAGAGTTCTCTTTTTATGCTCAAGGGCCTCCACATATCTTTACCTCCAGTCAAAGCTCAGGAATTCACAAAACCTGGTTATCAGCATGCTGTTTTATGTGCTGTTTCAGATCTGCATCTGAAAGCAAAACTTGTAGATGAGCTGTAGGCTAATTCTTCAAATGTCTGGGTAGCTTGCTGTGTGATTCAGCACCAATAATCATTTCAGTGCATATGTAAAATAAATATTTTCCTTATTTTTACATGAAGAACCAGATTTTTAAAATTACATGCCTAAAATAATCCAGCAGATCAGTGTGAAAACTCAGATGAGGAACTTTCTCCAGGGGCAGAGGCTTTGTATCACAGGGCATTCACTAATTATTAACATGGTATAGATCTTTTATTTGATTCATAAATCTCTAGGCACTAGATAAGGCTATTCAGTTATTTTTAATGAGCAGTGTACTATCATAGAAATCTTGTAAATCAATTAGAAGTTTGACATAACCTTCCGTGTTTTATTTGCAGTTACAATGCAGAGCTGTGGGAGAAAATAAAGGCAGAGGAAAAGGATTGCGTAAGGAATTATTTACATCTTTATCACTTACAAGCTTTTTACCTAAATGTAATAGTAGTTTTGTAGCTACAACAGTGCCTCGAGAAGGAATAATTAGCAAAGCTAGTCATCAGCAAATGAATAGGCTTGCATAAATACGAAGTTCACATTCTTTGCTTTTGCTCACGGAGTCTGGCATCCTTAAGTCTCAGTGTGCCTGACTCTGAACCAGAGGAGGGGGAGGGTAGCAGGCCTGTGTGGTTGCCAGCTGACAATGGTTTTGGGAGGTCTTGTTCCAGCACATCAGTTTCTCTGGACTTCCAGAGAAACACCACCAGCTTATGGCAGCAGTGTTGGCCAGACAACCACTGGGCACTGTTTAATTATGCTGAGTGTCGCTAACAGAAGAAGGCACTATACAATTTTGTCTTATCTTTGCATGAGACAGGGGCTCCATGGCTCAGGAGACAGGAGCAGGGATGGCCGACTCCACCAGTAATCCAGAGACAGGCAAAGACATGGAAGATCTGACAAAAGGCCGGGAGGAACTCTGTGAGAGCTCTAAGGAGAGGAGTGAGGAGATGCTGCTGCTTTCATACCTAGAACAGCATCATCATCTTATCTCTATGCTGAAGAAGAAAGTGGATGACACACACAAACGCTGCAGAGACCTAGAGCAGCTCAACACGGAGCTGGAGAAACTGAGGGCAGAGGATGCTGTGAAAATGAAAACCCACACCCAGCGTATTCAGTATTTGGAGGGGCGCTTCATGGATCTGGTCAATAACCATGAAAAGATGATCCAGTTCAAAAATGAACACAAGAAACGGCACATGCAGCTGTGGGAGGAGAACAAGCGCCTGCGGCAGGACAGGGAAGCGCTCTTCAGCCAGGCTGTGAGGGAGAAGGAAGCTGAAGTGCTCCAGCTGGCTGCCCAGACCAGGAAGCTCTCACAGCATTTATGCTTCTTGCAGGAGAAGTATGCTTACGAGAGTCACAGAGCCCAGGAGCAAGAGACGGAGCTGCTGGAAGCTCAAAGCCAGCGAGCAGATGCCTACACTAGGGAGGTGGATTCACTGAAGAAGCAGCTGCAGCTCCTACAGGAGAGGCAGCAACAAGCTGCTTCAAGGGCTGAGCAGGCAGTCAGCAGAGGGCTCAGAGCAGTGAGCTACAGGCCAAGCTAGAGAGGGCACATGAAGAGAAAGAGCAGATACTGAACCTGGCCAGGGAGAGGGGCAAAGCTCTGCAAGATAAGGAACAGGAGATCCAGAAGCTGGAGGAGAAGCTGGAGGCTGTGGAAGAAGCCATACAGAGAGCAGGAAGATGCCTCAACTAAGAGGCAGCAGCAGCACACAAAGATCTGAAGGTTCAAGAGCTCCAAGGACAGCTAGAACGCAGCAAGCAGGCGTACAGTGAACTCTTGCTGCTGTTCCATGGTTACAGAAAGCACAGTATGGATTTGCTGACTAAAGAGAGAGCTCTGAATGTCAAACTCTGTCACTTTGTTGCATAAGTGCAATTTCTTCTCTGTTCTGCTCTCAACAGGTGCCTCTATGGTAACACACCCCTGCATTTTGTTCTTTTCCATGGGACCATCCTTGCTTTATTCCATCCTCACTAGCTTAAACACTACTCCAAGTCTGTAGTCTTTTTGTCATTATACTATTATGAAAGTAAATCACTACACTCTTAAATCTGAACATGAATCATTGAACCAGTCAAACCTGTGACATGAATGATTAGGGTGGAAAATATGAAATAAAAATTTGATTTATTTAGTGCTAACCCCTGCTGAATCATAGGTTTTCATTTTTTTATTGTTAAAACGACTTTATTTTTTAAGATGACCAAAAGCTCAAACTCTTAGCCTCTTGTATTTGATTCTTCTTTGAAGTTCAACAGAGGCCGGGCACATAAGAGGCTCTGAGGCTTCAAGAAAGAAATCCTACCTTGCAATGTCTCTGCAATTCTCTAAATTCAGGAACTTAACAGGTAATCCAATAGTATCATACAACAACTGATGCCCAAGCAAATTACTGTTAATAGTTTTTTAGTAGTCTTAGAGATTTCTGCAGCCATTTAAACCTCATTTAATGCCATAACATTATTTATATCCCCATTCAGCTCCGAATAAATTGTCAAGTTTTTTGGGTGATTTCAATCTGCTCTTTGGAACAGGATAATGTTCTAGATGTTCCACCAGGGTTTCTTTCCCTGTTTTTAGTTGTTCTCTGCAGAGGAATATTAGTGATACACTCTTGCATTTTGTGCACGTCTGGCAGTTTTTTACAAAAAGAAAAATCTTTCCTGTCAGCACTGTGGGATACAGAGACCTCCCCCTCTCTCTTGCTGGTCTCCTAGGCAAGAAGGAAGTTTTTGCCACTGAGTTTCAGCTCCTGCTCTTTAAGTCTCCAACAAAAAACCACCACGATGGGCCACACAGCATTCCCCACCTGGCCTGTAGGCAGCTGCTTCCAAAGTACCCCAAATTCTCTGCCACATGCTCATGCCTTGGGATAACTCAAGAATTTAGATCATGGGTTGAGTATTTCTTGGTCCTGAGTATCTACAAGCCACAGCATGGTATCAAACTTGGTATCTATTGAGCTCATTTACAGAAATGACCGGAAGCAGCAGGTCTGGAGGACAGTTACCAGTTTGTCTCAAGGACTGGCTGAACCAGATGTGATTTCTGGCCCTTGCACAGGTATTCTCAGAAGAGCGGTGGATAACCCACCCCCATCCCTGAAAGTGCAATGTGAGGTTGATGGGGCTCTGAACAACCTGATCTAATGAAAGGTTTACCAGGCCAAGGCAGGGGGGCTGGAACTAGGTGATTTTTGGGGTCCCTTTCAACCCAAGCCATTGTGTGATTCTGTGATTCTGACTCTACATAAGCAGCAGCTGATAGCAGCCTTGTCTTCTGAGCTTCTCTGGATTGTCCTTGAACCCATGCAAAGCCAAGTGAGTATTGCTCTACTAAATGCTTGTGACGAGCCACAGCATTTCTTCTGATCCTCACTCCTACAGGTGCCATTCCACATGTGTTTTATGGACCATATTCTCCTACATTTTAACCATACTTCCCCGCTCCAAGGTGCCGACCCCACATACACAGTTAGTTAATGCTAGCAGCTACAGCATAAATGCCAACTGACTCATGTTACACACTACGCCCTTGGTCTGAGGAACAGAGCCGGCTCCGTTGTTCAAATTAGTCCATAAGCAAGGAGGAGCACCTGTATCCCTCTGGTCACTGCAAGAGACCCAGAATCAGGTGCCTAAATACTCTAAATCTGGGCAGAGGACACCCACTCGCTGTGTGACAGGACAGCCCCACAGCCCTAGCCATGGGGTGTGGTGGGAAAGACCCCAAATTCTGCACTCCTCAGGGACATCCCCCTTCCCACCCCTTGGCAATGTCTATATGTGAGAGACCTTCACCCCTACTCCCTCACACACACCCCCCGTCACTGCCCCCATTCCCTCCCTCACCCCCCCATCTCACACACCCACATTTCCTGCACACCTCTCATCACCCCGAACACACACATCTCCTCGAACACCCCCAGCTTCCCACACCTGTCACCCTGCTGTCCACAAAAATAATCGGATTTGTTATCTGTTGTGCAGCAAGCCAATAATTACACACACAAGAGAGACATGAATTTATTTCAGAGTTGTACAAGCCTGGCTGCTCGGTGGTATTTCACAAATCAAAACTTTTTATTAATTATACACTTTAGCAAACAAGAGAATTGGTGTTACAAGCTACAAGTTACCTAGTTCTCTTATTAATTAGTATTTTATCGCTTAATGATTCTCTCGCCTCTCATGCTAATTAGTCTGCATGCTAATTTCTCTTTTTTGGGTCGGTGGTCAGTGAGTTGGTGGTTGGGATCTCCCCCTGCTGCAATTGTTTTACCTAGTCAGAGCTGATTTCGCACAGTTGCCCAGTTGGGTTTAAGTATTTCTTCCTTATTGTGGGAGTTCTGCCACATGTCCTTGTGGCCCGTCAATTCTGCATTCTTTGTGTCCACTATCAGTACATCCTTCTCAAGCTATGTTAACCTCCCCCTAGGTCTGAGGTCACAGAAACTGTTGAGCCCTAAACCTTAACAAGGCAATCCTAATGACAATAATTTGTCTTTCTAACACCTGGAGATCCCTTAGAGCTTGTTGGCTGCTGTTTCACGGATTAAATCTCCCTTCTCGTTGATTCAGCTGGAAAGTATACAAAGATTAAACGTCAAAGAACATCCTCCCTCAGGAAAATTTTTACCTATTCCACGTTTGGTAACAGTTCCCTCCCCCTACCTTTCCCACACGCCGCTTTCCCGCGCGCGGGCGCAGTCGCGCGCCGCTTCCACGCCCCACACGCCCCCCCCCGACCCCCCGCGCGCGCCGCTTCCCGACAG
>WEKY01030230.1:13483-70792 GCA_013390045.1 Picathartes gymnocephalus
CGGGGCCGGCAGTCGGCTGAAGGCGGCGGCGGCGGCGCGGTTGAACCGGCTGAAGAAGAAGCAGTACGTGCTGGGGTTGGAGAGCCGCCTGCAGGGCCTGGCTGCCGAGAACCGGCAGCTGCGGGACCGCAACCGCGGCCTGAGCCGCCGCCTGCGAGAGCTGGAGCGGGAGAGCAGCTACCTGCGGGCTGTGCTGGCGAACCAGAGCGCGCTGGGGCAGCTCCTGAGCCGCCTGGCCGGGACCCGCGCTGGCGGGCTGCAGCTCAGCACCAGCCTCTTCAGGGACACGGGCAGCCCCCGCCGCCAGCACCAGCACCTCCAGCCCGCCGGCGAGAGCAGCGACCACGACTACGCCCTGCCCAGCTCCCGGCCCCGCGGCCTGGAGGAGGCGGCGGGGGTGACTGAGACGGAGGAGGAGTGGGCGGCCCCCGGCGGGATCTGCCTGCACGTGGACCGGGATCAGGTGTCGGTGGAGTTCTGCTCCATCTGTGCTCGGCGGGCGGCGGCCTCCTTCAAAATGTAGGGTCAAGTACCTGCTGCAAGTACTCGTGGGGTTCTCACCCCTAAGGGCCTCGCGTCGCGGCGGAGGAAGCAGGCGATGGTGCGGAGGAAAAGAATCCATACAGTGGTGATGGGGTGGTATTGGGGGAAATGCAAAGGAGGGGAACCTGGCGCTTACTTAAGTGGCCAAGGTAACAAAAAAATTCTCTCGAACGGCACGTTGGGAGCCAGACGGTGGCCTTGGTTTAAGGTCCCGTAAATCTGGCGTGTGGACGGTAGTGGTGTGAGCCTGTTTGGCGATGGGAGTCGCGCAGAGCTGTGTGCAGCAGTGCGACAGTGGTCGTGCAGACTGACACGCGCGTGGTGCACACGCGGAGGTGCCGCCAGAGCCCGTTCGCAGCACTTGGGTGAAAAGATCATGCCGACCTGATGCATGAAGGTGTGCTCGGCTCCGCTTCGCAGTAAAGATAATGCTGACTACCCGGTCTTGAGTCAGATAATGTCTAGCCTGCTTATCCTGAGGAGCCGAAAATGCTTGCTTAGAAAACCAAACAAAAACTCCATTAAGACATCGTCACTGGACAGACTTAAGAAAATAGTAATGATCGGCAAAAGAAAGCATGCATATAAAATTGTACTGCATCTCAGTTATACATTACTATTAAAACCTCTCTGACAGTTTCTCTTTTAGGTGGTTGCCCTGCCAGGCTCCGTTGTGTAGGGGTTAAAGAACAGTCGTTTTCCACCTCGCAACCTGGTAAGGATCAATATATTCCCATAATGTGGTATCAGACAGCTTGCTTTGCTTATCCCAGTCTCTTGTAATGACTGGTTCAGAAAATTATTTCTCTGGTCCTTGGCCTACTCTGCCAAAATGTTTCTAGCTCTGGATGACAACTAATAGTAAAGGTTACAATCACTTCTTTCTCATTAGCTGTTTTCCTCTTTTCATTTTGGAAACAAAGACATTGGCTACATAATAGCCAGTACAGGAGCTACATTTTGAATTTTAAAAAAATGTTCACGCCATTTGAAATAAAAGTTTCCTATTAAACCAAGTATCTGATGAGCTGAAAAGGGAAAATATGCTAATAAGGGGGACGTGACATTTATAGCCTTTTATTACAGGGGACTGTCCCAAAAGTCTTAAGTAAATTGTTTTTTGAATGAGAAAAGGAATTTGTGACCTGTTGGTTTAAAATGCTGTCCAGTGTTAGGGATGGACAGTACCTTTTAAAAGCCCTTCTCTAGCCAGCTCTAATTCACGATGCAGTTTTACCTGATGAAACAGAACCTGAGCACTGGTTGAATCCCTACAGAGGAGTCATTCTTGCATGGACATCTAACAAGAATTAGGTTTGAAGAATCAGTGCATTGAACTCGTTACTTTACCTTCCCATAAGTAAATCTCTGTGCCCATGCACACTGGAATTCTTATGATACTTCAGAGTAGCTTTAAGTTTTAAAAATATTGCATGTGCTTAATTCTACTGTAGAGTTCTTAATTTAGCCTCTTACAGTATCCAATAATCTATAACCTAATATAATTAAGCACTGTTTGGAGATGAGCAGATATGTACCTTGAGGCTAATGAGATGAAAAATGCTCCATAATTGCTTCTGAGATAGGAGGAAAAATAGTTTGACAAACAAAATAGTGTGTGTTTTCTTGTACTAGTCAGTGTTTCTCCCTATCACAAAAGATGAGTGGGTTCTTTTTTCAGTTGTATTATAATGTTTAGGTTGTTTAAATGTATGTCAGTTGGGGGAAGAAGGATTGTGAAAATGATAAAATGTAAAGTGAGGTTTCACAAAGAATACTTTTCTAAAACAACTTCGTTTATTAATTTCTTAAAAAAAAAAAAAGATGCTATTTAGTGTTTTGAAGTCTTGTTTCTTAAAGCCTTAAATTTTGTGTTTAAGGCTAAGTAGGTGAAAGCATTTTCTCCCAGTCATTTGCTTCATTGGTGCTAGACCCTGTCATGTGTTCATCAGTAGAGAAGGAGCTTGATTTTTCTTTGTGAAACATCACTGTGTGATAAAGTATATGTGTATTTAGCATCCTTGTTTTTCTTTATGCTAAAGTGGATTCAGCTGTGTTGGGGCAGAAGAGACGGGACCAGCTGCTGGCCACATTTCCTGCTTTATTTTAAAAGGTAGTATAAGAAATGAGAATAAAGAGGTAACAGGGCTTTTGCTGTCTTTGGTTAAAAAAAAAAAAAGTTGAATGCTGGGATTATTTACTGTCATCCAAGATTATTTTTTTTTAAAAGGCAATACGCTATCAAACAGGTTTTTTTACTCCACTGTATGCAGAATTCCATCTGTTCAGGGGATATTGCCAGCACAAAAGAGACTTAGTGGGATATGTGTGACCTTACACCTCTGTGGTGGCATCAACAGGGCTGTTCAAAGTTTCAGTCTTAACTTGGGTAACTCTGCTGTAACTGATGGGTTATACCAGTGCACAGGCATCAGAATTAACCACCAGGACCTGCACTGACTGATATGCAAAATGGAAGTAATTTAGACTCAACCTAAGCTCAACCTGCCTAGCTCAGACTTCATGAACGTGCTTTATTTTGCAGTTTAACGTGCTTGAGGAAAAGAGAAACACTAATGTAGCAAGTATGGGGTGTTCCAGTGGCATTTTTACGGTTACTTCAGTGTAGGAGTGTTTTTTAAGTTAATTTAAATATGCATTCTTTCTTGTCGCATCACTGCTGAATGGCAGGGTTGGGGACAGTTGTTCTGGCCTCTGCTGTGAACCTGCACAATGCTCTGTCGTGACACAACCTGTGGCTGTGTCTGAGAGCAGCTGATTTTCTGACATGCAAAATGATATATACTGTGGTACAAGAACAAGGTCAAGTCCCAAGAAAGTCAGTGGCTGCAGGCATTTCTAGTGCCTACTGAATCATATTTAAACCAAATAGAGGGGAGGAAGTTATTTGAAACTCTAACCGACTGTACTATCTGTATGGTGTATTATTAATGTAGCTTTTTGAAGTGAAAGCCTTGAAATGACATAACTTAATACTTGAAAATATATTGTAAATGTTTCTTTGTAATTATGTGCCATTCAGATAAGAATACAATATCATAATAAAATCAGACTTGTTGATCTTTCAGTTTATGGGCTCAAATGTTTTTTCATCTTTTTCTTTTCATTAATGTCTTGGTTCATTAAACAAAGTGGGAAAACAGAAAGGGGAACATGTTGCTGCTATCTCTGCATCGTCAACTGGAGAACAAGATAAAGTGAATCAGGGTATGCAGGAGAAATGTTCTTGCTTGTCTGTCTTTAAAGGTAATTTTGTAGTGAGGTGTTATTCCTTGAACTGCAGGTAGAGGTGTACTTCTGAGAATCAGCACTTCTTCTATTTCATAGTTCTTAATTTTTTATTAATATGGGTATGTTTGATCAATATATCATGGAGGAGTAAAATACTTATGTAAACCCTTCTGTGGTCTATTGGCATCTTCTTCCATTCTGTTCTGTTTGTAGGCTCTGAAGTTTCATGACTGGTTAATTACATGCTGTTAAATCACACTGTTTGATCAAATTGCTATTTCCACACTAAACACCACAGTGAGTGTTAAAAACAAAAGGTTTGACAGTGCTGAAAGGACAGAATGTTTTCAGTGCTCCAGAGTGAGCCATGTACTATATGTTCAGATTTTTGTTCATCTTAAATGCTTTATTTGTAAAGAACAGTTTAAAATAGAGCACTGGCTTTCTAGCATGAGGGGGATTCTAGTTAAAGTGGTCTGTGGCTTGATAAAAAGGAGCATTTCACAAAAAATACTGCATAAAAATGTGAAAGCATACTGGCATGCTCTGCCTGTTTGGCCTCTGGTTGTAGGAAATACCGTGTTCAGCTCTGAAACATGTTTGGTAAATTCTACGTACCACAGAACCAAGTGCTGCCGGTGTTCAGCTGCATTACTGTGCTACCTGCAATTACCATTTTTTTTTCCCCCAACAGAGTCACTTGAAGACTATTTAGCGTTTAAATAAGAAACAATTCCATGCTTAGTTCTCCTTTAGTCCTTTGGAATTTGATTCTGGTGCTTGGAGTCTTCATAGTGTTGTAAATTAACTTCTCTTTCCTCTGAAGAGTTTTGCAGCACCTGGAAGTTAAGAACAAATCGGTGGTTCTGTAATCTGTAGCTGCCTGGAGAGATGATACCAAAGGAAATGCAGGGAACCATGTTCCAACACTTGGCATGTCTTGGTACTTCCTGATAATCAGATTTCTCATGCAGTTTTCCCCGTGAAACACAGGGATCTTGGGCAAAACACAAAGGCTTTTTGTACATTTACTGACTTTTAAAATGCTGTGTTTTCTAGAGTTTGCAGTTAAGGAGGTTTTCTTCTGATTATAGGGCTGTATGTACTATTAATCATGCTGTAAAATGTCTGAAGGATATGTTAGGTATGGGAGCTGTTCAAATGGACTCTGTGTAAAAAACACACAAAAATTGCACATTACCAGCTGCTGATTCTACAGTTTTCCACCCAGTTTAAGTGGGATGTGCAGATGTGGAGAAATAACTCTGCCTGTGCTCATTAGCAGAGGATGCCAAGAGTAGGACTCACACATGTACTGTACTGTAGCCATTCTTGGCATTCTTTTGGCAGTAGCTCAGACTTGGAGTAGCCTGAAGTCCTTTCTCTTGGATATGTAGCCTGTGCCTGGCTTGCTTCTACTACAGTGGTGGAAGAAAGGATCCAACTAACCCAGTATTTGTGGGGAGTTTATTACAATTGTCAGAGGCCAAGGACTGGTTCTTGGGGGTTGTAGGAGGTAGGTCGTACCCTGTGTACGAAACAGGGAACAGAAGGAGAGTTCCAAGGTTCCTGTGCAGGCACTCCTCCACACGCATGCATGCCATAACTAGGATAGCACCTTGCTGTCCTGTGGAATTCTGAAACAATTTCAGACTTTATTGATTAACTTCTGAGAACACTTTTTCCCCTCAGAAGTTTAGGGAGAAGTACACAGGGTGTAACTGAGAAGTTTCCTTGTTCATAAATATACCACCTTTCTGGTCTCAGGAGTGTTCAGCTGACATTTGATGTGACTAGTGCTGAACACGTAAAGTGCATGCTTGCAATTTGTGTGTTCATCAGTGATGCTGGAAACAACTATCTTTGCACCTTACTAAAAATGTTGAGGAATGTAACTTTTTAAAATATACAATCTTCACCTTTCAGTTTAAGAAATGAGTATCTAAAAGGATGTGGGTTGTCCATGTCACACCATTAAACATCGGAACATGCATTTTGGTGACTGAGGATAATTATTACTTCAATTTATACCAAAATGAAAGTAGTACATGGAAGGCAAGATCCTTTTGAATCTCACCCTTTAAAAAGCACTGGAATCTGCTTATAGTATTTTAACTATAATGTGTTAAATGCTTGCAATAATCACTAAGCCAGTCATTGTCATTGTTCAAGACACTATTGCACAATAACACCTTTATTTTATGTTTTTATTATCACAGGTAAGTGGTTCTGTTGGTTAAAGTCTGATGGCTTCCGGAGATATGACAATTCACTGTCATGTAAAATACTTGCTCCATGAGAATCTCCAGTCGGGGTAATTAAGGTAAGGCCAAGCTGTCTGTTTGGGTGGAGACTAGGATGGGAACACCACGTGACACTGCAACACTTTGAATCAGAGAAAACTAAATGATCTTTACCTAGCAATAACAGGGAGTCTGTATTGCTGCTTTCCAGTATAAATCAGGCTGCCGCTTCCGGTTATAGAGAAAGAATGTGTCATATTCCTGGTGTAATGACCCATTTGTAAGGAAAAGGTAGATAAAGATCATGAAACTCCTTCAATATATTTTTCATCAGCATTACAGCATAAATTCTAAACCCTGTCAATTAATAGTCTCAATGCTGAATTCTTAATTCTCACTTACAAATACTTCCACATGCATCTCAGGGGATGCTAGAATTTTATTGAAGTGTACATGACTGTTGACCAGTACCTGTACAACTTTTACACTTACAGAATCATTTAGGTTGGGGAGGACCCCCAGGATCATGGAGTCCAACCTTTGACTCATCACCAACTTCTCAACTAGACCGTGGCACCAAGTGCCACATCCAGCGGTTTCTTGAACACTTCCAGGGATGGTGACTCCTGCCACCTCCTGGGCAGTCCATTCCAATGCTTATCAACCACTTTTTGTAAAGAAAGTCCTCCTATGTTCAACCTGAATGTGGCACAGTTTGAGGCCATTTCCTTCTGTCCTGTCACTTGTTGTCTGGGGGAAGAGGCCAACCCCCACCCACGGAGGGTTAAGACCATACATCAGATTGAGAGGATTGCTTCTGTAGAATTCCTGATTCAGCTCTCAGACTACAGAACACACTAAAGACACCTCATGCAGTAGGAGAGCTGCAATATATATTGCTTTAGAACGTAAAGCCACCAATGTGAAGACACACCTGACTCATACATGCATTACTCTGGACCACTGATCTTAAATGTAGCTGAGACATCCCAGTAATGGCACTGGCCGTTGGAGGCCTCTCAACACAGTCCCAAGCTTCAGGAAAAGACTAATTTCAAGGCAAAATGGTTACAAGGCCAAAAGCTGTTTTTTTGATATGCAGGGATGCCTCACACAACTGTCACTCCTGATTGCTCTGTGATAAAAGTGTTCTCTACAGTGTGACCCATCTAACAGTGTAAAAGGGGTAATGTGACAGAAGTTTTGTGCTACCAGAATGGAGAAAAGGGAGAAAAATACTCAGATTTTGAAGAATCTCTAGTAAAAACTTGCCTTGATCTTCCCCCTTTTATTTTTTTTTCTCTATGGTTTGCACTATGAAGGAAAAAACCCCTTTTTTTCCAGAACACTCATTTTTACATACTTTCTTGCCTCCCATTTCCAAAGAAACACACCTGTCTGTTATTCAGGTGCATACACTAAACTGGGCATATTGAAAACTTTAACCTGCATTTAAGTTCAAAGCTTAAAAAATGCCAGTGCAGAAACTTTGTTTTTCTATTAAAAAGAGACAGCAACACTCCTTCTTCTTGTTTATTATGGTTACTTATCCAAGGCAATTGAAAAGTTGCTTTACTTCATTCAGGTAGCTCTTCAGGATCCCTGCTAGTATTCATCTGCAGCAGCATTTTGATATATATTCCGTGCTGTTTAGTGGCAAGATATAATCCAGTCAGAGCCTGTACCAGTATACCCAGACTCATCTTCCTAAAGACAGGCTGAGCAGTTGTGACCCAGTAGCGTAACAGATTTTCTTTCCCCGGCAAGGGAGTTGACATGTACCTAAAAAACATAAACAGTAGTAGAAACTTACTTTTTTTTTTCCATGCAAGTGTCAAGATTTAACATAAATATTTATGTAGATAGTAATTTTCTCTTCCTTCTCCCAAGTTAAATTCACCTGGTGGTATTGAGCTCTCTGGATAAATGCTTTAAAACATCCTGAGCATGCTCTGGGTCTCACCAAGCCTTGCCCTGCCCTTGCTGTGCTCTGAACTACACAGAATGACACCTGCCAGGGACTTTGGCTGCTGGGCACTACCCAGGGTCAGTGAGGTCTCTTGGCTATCCAGCCACCACTGCACACACCCAGGCACGCCCTGGGAGACTTGGAAGGTTCCTGCTAAACACAAGGGCTTCCCAATGGATCACTCTGCAGATCTTATTTCACTTTGGTGTAGCTCTTACAAACTTTGCTTTGTAATTAGATGACCTTAATGTAAATCTCCTTCCACATAGTAGTTGTCTACAAGAAGACAAGTGTGCACAGATTAAATATCTACAGAATTTACACTGGGAACTGAACATTTAACCCATAAATACATGTCAGTCAATACACACAGTAAGACATACCTGGCTGCAAGGCTTGCGTTCAAGGGGATAGCCAGGAAAATGGGATAGAAACCACCCACAACAGCACCTACTAATCCTCCTCTGATCACAGCACAGACCTCACAGTTCAGCTGACCTGCATGGCAAACAGTATTTCACTCCACACATGTTCCACCATATCAATTTATAATCTGCGTGCAAGAACCTGAAAACAGGCTCTTGACAGAAACTTCCAAGCTGTACAGGTATGCATAAAATTAAAAAGGAGGACTCTTCTTCTAAGAAACAAGAAAAAGATCCCAAAACAACAACAAAAACACTCCCAAAATAGAAACTGAAACAAAACCAAAAACAATCACTCCCATTCCAACCCATAAGGAATTTATCATTCTAAAGTTGACCTTCAAATGAAATTGTACGGTTGGGGGAAATTGAACTCCTTTGTTGCAGTTACTTTTACATGACTTTGAGTGAAAAATGCTGAAAATAAGTAATGTGTAAAACATTTTTTTTTTAGAAATAGATATAAACATATGTATCTTCTTTCCCACTCCACTTTGAGAACTTACTGCTGTCCAGTGCAGTCTGTTTTTCAAACTCTGCTTTACAAACTGAGGTTTTTTAAGACAACAGTTTAAGAGCACTGTTCTGCAGGGAGAAAAAGCTCCTCTAGCGTTACATTGTGTACAGAAAGCAAAGCCCTTTCAAAAAAGGAAAAAAAAAAAAAGAAAAGAAAAAAGAGATTTTTACCTGAAAATAAAGGGTCGTGCACAAAAGCTTCATAAAATGCTGCTGTTGAAAGAAATGGAATAACAGCCATTGGCATAGCAGACACCAAGGAAGCCTTTCTGACATGTAGGATGTTCCTAAAGAAATTATTTGCTGTTAAGCCACATAAGCTTGAATTTGCTGCTAGGAAGTATTTTCCATGATTACAAAGGTTCCTGTGAAAGAAGGAAAGTCATTTCAGCAATTGAGAACTGTAAAAAAGTTTAGTCTAATCAACACTACAATTCTCTTCTGAAAATCCTGCAACAAGGGGTAAGAGATGTAAATCTCTCACTGGTGCAAAATGGGGAGTAACTACTTTCAAAAGCAGCCAGTGAAGTATCCTTTGTTACATGCCTGAGTTTACACACACTTCAAGAGTGAAGTGACAGAAAGGTTGAGAAACCGTTGCTACAATTTTCTCTCCCCCCTCCCCCATTATTACAGTTAATGGAAACTTCATTAAAGCTCTCCTAATAAACACATTTCTAAAAATAATGTTTTCTGAAAGGAAATTAAGAAATACATATACAATAAAATACATAATTTTAAGAAGTCAAGTCAATCTACTTATAATTCTTCTACATTTTAATGTTTTGAATAACATTAAGCACTGAAAAAAAACATACAGACAGTATTTCAGAGATGTACTTGCTAATCTTGCAAAACTTAAAACACTAAAAATGTCAGACATCAAGGACTCCAACTATTTTTTGTTTTGAATAGGAAAATACCCTTACAAACTCGGGCAAGCATGTCCGTAAATATGGAGGACCAAGATTAAAATTTTAGCAGCATATTTCAGTACCCAAACCAGAGCAAATTAATGTACCCAGGACCAGCAGAATCTACTTAGTGAGGTACAGAACTACTACACTGCACAAAAGGAAAGAAAAGGAGGATAGAAGAGTTGGGGTTTGTGGGTTTTTGTTTGTTTGAGCTCCCTAGTGTTAAAAGCAAGTGCTTGGCTAAACAGGAACTCTGTTTGACTGCAGTGTGCTTGCTCTTCCTTTCCACACATTAGTGAGCTCCCCTCTGGATATACAAGCTGTAAGTCCTGCAAGGGACTGGCAATTACTTCTTTCCAAGGCCCAGCAGTCCCTAAGTCCACAGTTTCTATCCAGACATTACCACATCACTACTGAGCTATCTGCCTCCCCTGCTCTCCTGGGGAAGGAGGAGTTTTGAAGCCTGAACGTGAGGGTGGCAGCTCCTACACAAAGCTGCAGCCTTTTCTTTCTCACCCGTGTGGGGAGGCCCTGTGTTACTACCAGCAGTTGGTCTAGTCATCAATTTAGTCCTATTAAAAAAATATAAATAAAATAAGCTTCTGATTAGTCTTATTTCTAAAAAATTTATCCAAGCTGATACACACATGCAAATGGCTCCTAACAGAACCAGCTCAGATCCAGTAAGGTTTTGCAGTGACATGCAGTATCACAAACCAAAAAGGTCATTTGTGAGGCCCAGAAGGCATTTAGCTGGCTTTATGCTGCACAGAACCCTGCTGGGGAGCCTGCAGGACTCCAGCTGACTCCTCCATCACCACCTGGATACCTTAGTCTTGCCTTCCTGAAACAGGGAGCAGTGCAGAATGAAATGCAGAAACCAGCAGGTTGATGCTCACACAGTTCTGGCCCCAGGCCAGCCCTGCAGGACACAAGATGACTCCAGCAGAATCATATTTCAGTTTCCTAGAAAATTTATTAGCTCTAGCGCAGGACTGTGAGAATGCTCAGAGCCAGTCAGCCATCTCAGAATCCTAAGCACTGGGGAGCACATGCCAGCTGAGCAGGACCACAGCCAACACTGAAATAACCACACTGAAAAACCATAAAACAAGTTTTCTGTTCTGGACAATAACAAGCATCTTCACAATTAACTAATTTTGAACTGCAAGGAAAATTTGTAACACAAGAGTGAGGAAAAAGAAAAGCCTCCAAGACTTGAAATGTTTGATGCACTTATCTTCATTTATTTTACCAGCACTTACTGATCTGCTTTAGGAAGCTCATTGAACATCTTCTGTATGATTTCCATCCGCTTAAATCTTTCCAAAATTAGTCTTTTCTCTGGAGAATCTAGTTCAAGAAACTCTCTTCCTGTCATCTTGAAGTCCTGGATCATAGGGAGAAAATAAATAAATGTAATCAAAGTTACACAGCCCCACTCTGAACCACATAAACATTTAGACTCTGCCACTATGAATCACGAGTGCATTTCCTATTTTGCATGGCAGTATTCCAGATTTAAATTGATTTAACTGTCAAATAGAACTGTAAGAAAAAACCCCAACCAAATAAATCCATACTTTGTGGACATAAATCAGAAAGCATACAGTTGCAGCGGGTTTGTGTGGCAAGGTTTTGGTAGCAGGGGGAGATGCAGGTGTGGCTTCTGAGCTGCCAGCAGCTTCCCCCATGTCCGTCAGAGTCTGTTCCAGCTGGCTCCAAGATAGACCTGCTGCTGGCCAAGTCTAAGCCCAATCACTACAGTGGTGGTGCATGGGGGAAAGTTAAGAAAGGGTAAAAACTGCTGCACAACAGCAGCTGGAAAAGAGGAGTGATAAGATGTGAGAGGAACAGCCCTGGCAGATGCCATGGTCAGTGCAGGAGGGGCAGGAGGCGCTCCAGGTGCTGGAGCTGAGATCCCCCTGCAGCCTGCAGCCCATGGAGGTCCATGTGGGAGCAGAGATCCATCTGCAGCCCCTGCAGGATCCCCTGCCACAGCAGGTAGATGCCCTAAGGAAGCTGTGACCCAGTGGGAGGCCTGTGCTGGAGCAGGCTCCTGGCAGGATAAGTGGCCACAGGGAGAGAGGATTCCATGCTGGCGCAGGTTCCTGGCAGGACCTGGGAGCCCGTGGGGTCCCACACTGGAGCAGCCACTGCTACTGAAGGACTGACCTGTGAGGAAGGGACCCACACCGGAGGAATTCATAGAGAACTGCAGCCTGTGGGAAGGACTCCTGTTGGACAAGTTTGTGGAGAACTGTCTCCCGTGGAAGGGACCACACACTGGAAAAGGAAGAGTGCAAGGAGAAAGGAGTGGTAGAGAACATATGATGAACTGACTACAAGCCCCATTCCTTGTCTCCCTGCACTTCTAAGAGAGAGGAGAACAGAGAAAAAGAGGAGTGAAGGGAGGGGTGGAGGACAGGTGTTTTAAGGATTTGGCTTTATTTCTCATTACCCTACTCTAATTTGATTAACAATACACTGAATTTCTCCAAAGTTTACCGTTTTGACTGTAATGGTAATTGGTGAGTGACCTCCCCGTCCTTACCACAACCCCTGAGTTTTTATTCATGCCTTCTCCCTGTCCTGTTGACGGGGGCAGAAAGTGACAAGAGCATCTTGGTCGCCACCTGAGGCCAACCCTCTACAACAGCTCTTGATTACACTTGGAGTTTAGTGATTTAAATACCTTTTTTCCTACGTGTTTTACTGCAGAGGAGATTCTCCCAGACTTACTTTGCCAATTATACTTACCTTAAGTTGCTTTTATAACGTGAAGTGCGCGTCCTAAGCCCTACCTATGGGACTGCGCCTGCTTCGGTTCGGGCTTGGCAGGATGCAGGAGCGGAGAAAGCAGGACAAGCGGGCAGATCTCACCGGGATGGCCTCAGGCCGCCTGAAGAGGGTCCCCAAACGTGTGCTTTGGGATCCCACAGACAACACGTTACGGAGCTGTAAGCACCCCCCTCTCCCTGAGCCTTGCACATCACTTATACACACGTCTCTCCCTGAGCCTTGCGCGCCGCGGGAGGCAGAGGGAGCCCTCCCAAACGCCCTGGACCCGGCTCAGGTCAAAACCCTCACGCCAGGAAATTGGGCCTCAACCCCGACCTTCAAACCCCACCGCTACCCGTCGCTGCCCCCGCACCGCGCTGACCCTCCCGGCCTCCCCGCCGGGCTCAGGCTCCGACCTTGAACCGTAAGGGGGGACACGGCCCCGCCGCCCTCACCGAGCCGCTCCCACCGTCTACAACATGGCTCCTCCCACCCCACGGCCTCCACGTGGGCGCTGCCATCTTGCTCGCTCACATGACCCAGGGCCTCCAGAGGCCGCCTCTGATTGGGCCGTTGGCCGCCGGCCCAGTATGGCGGCCGCCGATTGGCCGCGGCCCGGGGGGCGGGGCCCGGCACTGGTTGCCGGGGCGGCGGATGGCAGCGGCGGCTCCTCGATGGCGGCGGGGCTGAGCGCGGAGCCTGCACCGGCGGCCGGGACGCGGGGGCTCCCCCTTCGGTGCGGGGAGGCCCAGTCCTCGGGGTAACCCGCTGATCCCCTCCCCTCAGCCGGCGCCCCTTCCCCGCCTGCTCCCTCAGCCCCCGCAACGCTCTCTGCCCTCCCGCCCGCTGCCTTCCCTCGCCACCGGCTCCTTTATGCTTCCTCCCCGTCCCGCCCGCGTCTCGCTTCGCCCCACATCCCCTCAGCTTCTGCCTCTCGCCTGTCCCCCTGCGCCCCTGAAGGCAATTATCCTCTTCCTTAGACCCAGCCTGGCTCCGCCAGTTCACGTGCACCCCATCCCAGTCCTCCACCCACCCAGCCAGCCCGCCGTGTTTTGTTTCGCCTCAGAAAGCAGCAGGCAGACCCCTTTGCCTTCGAGAGAATCAGGAGAGGGTGGAGTGGGGAGGGGATGAGGAGGGACAGCCCCTGAGTCCCTGCCCACGGGATGCGGGGACGAACAGATCCCAGCTGTCAACATGAGAGAGCAAAGCAGAGCCGCCCCGTTACAAACACGGTTCCCATCTCCCAGAGAGGACTATGCACAGCAAAGCCCCGTCATGTGCATTGCAGCTCTTGGCGCGGGGAAGGGAAGCGTTCGGAGCTTGTCCGCCTTCCTCAGACTTTTCCTTAACGAGGTAGATGAGGAAAATCTATCCCGTTTCTGTTTCTCTGTTTGTTTTTCCAGAAAAAGAGAGAGAGGCTGATACTGAAGCCAACCAGCTGCGCTTCTGAGTGGGAAACTCTGGACTGATCTCATGGCTTGCTTTTTATTTCATTAGTACTTCATTATCTCTGAAAATGAACCTTTTGTGAAGCTCTTCTCCTAACTCTCCTTATTCCTCTTTCACGAGGTGGCTGCTGCTGTGCAAGGAAAGGAATGGCATGAAGTAAATGACTCCAGTATAAAGCAATCTGCTTTGCCCAAGTGCCCAGTGAGCAGCACTGTCACTTTAATAATTCCAGGTCGAGGGATTGCTTTCCTCGTTTTCAATCCTCTCTTTTAATACATGGGAGGATCAGAGGGACATTAAAGACCGTAAGGCTGGGTGGCTTGCAGATAATAAAAATGAAAGTGTCTGCCCAGTGACTTCTGTTGGGTAAGAGGGTGATATTTGAAGGCTCTTGTCTGGTGAGGAAAAAGGGATCTTTTCAGTCTGCTCTGTAGTCACCTAATACATAGCTAGCAAAATTAATTCAAGAAGTGAAAGAGCTTAAAGAGGCACTTTGGATTGTTTTTGTCTTCCTCTTTATTTGGATTACTTGGGCGTTTTTGTCCTGCAAATAATATGTTTTTGAGCATGTACAGGTGGAGTATTGAGACAGCTGCCTAGAGATGGACTGTGCCTTAATTGTATTGCATAAAATCGTTTAATTTTCAAACTTTGCTGCCAGAAGAGGAGTTATAATAAGGTTTTATATTACCAAGGAACTCTTGCTCTTGTATTTTTATATAGTCAAATATATTTTAAAGAAATTGAAAGCATTTCTTAAAAAAGAATCAGAAAGCTTCTTTTTCCCCCCCCTTTTTTTTTTCTTACTTTTGGAGAGCGTCAGAAGTCCAATCCAAGGGAACAGCAAGTATTCATAGAAATGAAGATTGAAGCTGCATTTCCTAACTGAACTGTAAAAGTGTTCTGCAGTAGATAGTCAGTTCCTGACCTGGCAGAGTGTTCCAGTAGTACTTCGTTAGTACCTGTAAATAAGTGCTTGCAACCAGATTCAGAAGTAGGAAGAAGAATGCCAGTCAAGAAGAAAGGTGGGCTATGAAGCTTCATATCTCGTATTACATCTTCATTGTGTTAGATTGTTGATTTCTAGTACTTAACAATTTCAAATTAAAAATGCATTAATGGGGAATGGAAATCGTTTTTGTTTTGCATTGAAAATGGGAGAAAAATCTATGCACTTACAATAATAATTTTTAAAAGTAATTTTATGTTGTGTTTCAAGACATGTGAAATTTAGCCTCAAATGGTTTTTTTGTAAAGATCAGCCATCTGGGATTTTGAACAGACACCAAGAGAAAAGCTTGATGTTTAATTTTGTGAGAAGCCTCTCTTACAAACGCTAATAAATTTTCAAACCATAGTTTAATCTCTTATCGGTTCGTGACATATTTGGTGGATAAACATCAGCTATCAGTAGCAGCATAAATAAATAACAAAGTTTCAAGGCTAATTTTAGAAACAAGTTATGAGGGCTGTGTTTTGAAGGTGATTTGAACGTGGTTTTTTTTTTTCAAATGTGATTTTAATTACTTTGAATTTCCATGCTTTGGTACAATATAAAACTACTGTCTTTAAGGCTGTAGAATGGCTGCATTTAAAAAAAAGACAAACAGCCTTACATTTGGCCTTTTCTCACCTCAAGTTTATGTTTGCAGCTTTGGAAAATGTGGCTTCCAGTGTTAAAAACAACAATTGGGAAGTATACGAACGCAAATTCTTACTCTGAAAACACTTGCAGACCTTAGGTTATTTCTGGTTTCTTGCAAATTGGACACCAATTTGAAGTTTCTGAATGTGCTAATAGAGTAAGGGTCATGTGAACCTTTTTTTATTCATCTCATCTATCCAGATGTGTCTGCATCTGATATATCCCTGGATCGGATGATACAAAATGTGGGGGAAGGGGCAAAAAGTGAATGTCACAAACAGAAATAAGGATGTAATCAATGCATCTTTGGATTCTCTTCCTTGTAGAAATGACCCTTCATTAGTTATGAGTTAACATTTGCTATGTAAATGATGATAAATTTCACAGATTGCTAGAATTTTTTTCATGAAAAAAAAATAAATGAGATTTTGTGATTGTATTTTAAAAAAATGACAGTGTAGAAATGAAATTTCAAACCTGAAATATTTTAATGAATGGCATTGTCATTCATGGAATCACTTGCCATTATGTGTAGTAAAGGTGGAAATGTGTGTGGAGGAGTTCCATTCTTAATAATTCATCCTGCTGTGCTGTAAAAGTGTCACCCTGATGTACTGGTGAGGCTTTTGTATCCTACCTGTTTACAGAAGGAAAATGGAGACTTTTCATAATTGAAGTTTTAATCTTAATTTAGGTGTTTACACTAAGGATATTTCTGTGCCGGATGTTCGGCTGTAATTCAGTTTCTGAATACTTGATGTATCCAGGATTTTTGGGGTGAAGTCTTAAGGGGTCCTTTGTGCGGAAGTGAGATTGGCAATCACAGCAGTCCCTTCTGGCCTTAAAAATCTGTGCATTTTCTGTTTGTTTCCAGGCAGTTTGGGTCAGTCTTAGTGTACACCAAGGCTTGACTTTCTTCTTTGCTGTTATGAGGATGTGTGTTTTGGCAATGTTAAAATATAAAGTTGAGAGACCCAAATATCCCTCTTGAAATACCTTAAATTGTCACATCAGTCAATGTACTGAAGTTGCCAGTGTGAATGTATTTGATTTTTAAAAGGGTATTGTTCAGAATGTATTTAAGCTTGTAAATTGCAGGATTAAAAATGTTGGCGAATCAGCAACTTCATTGTGATTTTGAACGACTTAATTTGTGTAGTTCATGCAATAGACTTTAACTTTCTAAATGTAATTAAAAACATGCTGGCAACTCAAAACATACCGTTTAAAAGAGATTGCTGTTTTTTCAAGTAATCCCTGTTACTCCTGTGAATGTTAGGGAGATTGAGGGGATTCTTCCATGTTTTTAGGATTTTTTTCCTATTTATTTGCTTTTTGATTTTGACAGCAGTTTGTGTCTAACTAGTTTGCTATTTCGGATGAGGACTTAGTTTCCCTTTCTGGTCTTATGTATTTGGGAGTTCATGTCTACTGTCCTTCCCATCGAGGGCATCTGCAGAAATGTCAGTGGGATACTCTCTTGTAGACTGTGCAGAAGTATTTCAGTATCAGCATTGAGGACAGGATTATCCCTCACCTTGTCAGCACTTCTTTCTGCATTGCTATTTTGGATTTGGTTAAAATATTCTCCTAAAATCGGTATGGAGACAGAGAAACCTGTGAAACAAGCTTTAAAACATACTGGTATTCATCATTGGAAGTTACCAAGCACTGCATTCTTTGGCACTGTGTCTTTCTAGAGAACAATTGAAGCATTTTGGGAATTTACCTTTGGAAGAGCTCTCACATCCGGTACCAGTCTTCAAATTTCACATGACTTTGCACCTAATTTCCACTTTACCTTGCTGCTTGATGTGATGCCTGCCATCTTGCTTTTAAAAGTTCAGGCCTGTTATAGTTAGGAAAAAATAGGTTGCTTCATAATAAAAATCATATAACTTATAGGAAGCTTTAATTTCTTATGGATATGGGAAGAAAAAAAGCTTGATTCTGGTTCTGGTCATGTGTCATTACCCGATTTCCATTGCTGGATGTGCTAGAGTGAAAAGATTTTGTTTTTCTCACTTCAGTGTGGAGGGCAATGAGGCTTCACATTCCCAGGAATGTTCACAGAGCTGGAATGCTTGCTGGCAGTCTCAGCAAAAAGCGAGGCTGGAAAGGGACTACGGAGTATCCTGTGGTGTTGGATGTGCTCCCTTTAGGTATGGGGTGAGACATTGAATGGATTGGTGCACTACTGCTTCATAATTATACAAAGGGCTCGTCTCTTTGGCTTTTGCTCATCTCTAATTTTGTTTTTTTAAAACACTTGAAGTTTTAAATCAGACAAGACAGGCATCTGACTGTAGTTACAAAACGATTTTTTGGACAGTGCCATTTAGAGATGGAATGAGAGGAACAATTTTGAAAACTAAATAAATTCATTATTTTTGCTTAATTTTTACTTTGCTTTTGGAAACTAGGATATTTCTGAATAGAACTGTTCATAGAAATATTATGGAATTTCTTGAGGAAGGCTGTACTACCATACAGAAGAAGTGAAGTCAGGTTTTTGCATGGGTTGATGCCTGCTCTCCCTCCCTCCCTCCCTTCCTGAGTTACTTAGTTTGATTTCTGTTGACTGTAAGGGACTATATTTAGATCTTTAATTACATATATTTTGGATTCATCAACAGAATAATTAATAGCAAAAATGTTACTGTAATTCACTCATGTCTTTCACAGTGGTGGAAGGAACTAATTAAATCCATGCTCCTCTGTGATGGAGACCAGATTCCAGTTTTGGAGCCCTGCATGTGATTCACACAGAGATGGCAGGAACCCCCACATCTGGGAGCCTGGCTGCACATGTGCTTCTAGACTAACCCTGTCATTCTCCTTGCACATCTAGCTGTGTTTAGGCAGTCAGAGATGTGTGAGTATTGGGTTTTGTGCTACCCTCATCCCACTTCCCATCTCTCAAAGGGAGAGGGATTGTACCTTTAGTCAGATGAAGCCTATGGGCTGCTGTTAGTACTGTCTTGACTCACCTCACCTTGTAGCTCGTTTATAAAGATGTGCTGATTCTGTCATGGAATAACTTTTTGCATTGTTCCTTTTATATTAAAAAATGCCTTCCAGGACATGTTTTATTAAGCACATCAATGTCAAGAATTAAAATGTGTCAGTCTGATCCCATGTGGACAACTTCTGGGCCATTTAGAAGAATCTGACAGATGTGCTCTGTGAAATGCTGCATTTTGTAGTGGTAATGCTGACTTTATGGCTGGTCTGTTGAAAGAAAAGGGGTCTAAAAACAGCTCAGCAGGAATTTTTAAAGCAAAGTTCATAAAGGATTAGACAACGCTAGCTCCCATTCATACCCTAATTCTCTTTCAAACTGGCAGCTTCTTTTTAGCTAACAAAATTTAAATTTAGGATCATAAATTTTTGTGTTCAAAAATCTCAAATGTGGTTTCAGTCTTCTTACATCTTACAGCAGCAAATCCAACATGTATTGGAAATTTTGTTTCTCTTTTACTTCTAATAGGTAATTGGTATTACAAGTTTTTTGCCCTTTCAGTTGCTGAATAAGAATTCTCAAGTAAGTACATGGCTAAAAGGCCACATCCTTCACTCCAATTTTGTCCAACTACCTCTCAGTTTTTACAGTTAATTGAATGGGAGCAGAACAAATTTTAGTCAATGTTTACAGACTGTGGAAAGCACAATTTTAGATTTGCAAGAGTTAAACAAACAAGTGTCAGAAAATTACTATCTAAACCGTGCCAATTTTCATCACAAAGCTTTGATTTAAAGAGGTCATTGCTTTTATGGCAGTGAGCTTTTTCCAGCCAGACATTGTTTCCGTTGTGAGAAACAGTGAAGTATTCTGCCCACAAAAGGACTATAGGAGCAGGCACTATACAGAGCAAGCCTTTGTTATATGCATGCAGACTGCAAAGCTAAGTGGGCTCTGGACTGGGAATAGTGAAATTTATATGCTTTTTCAGCCCTGTTTTTATTCTGGTACTTCTCAAATGTTTAATGCAGATCCTTCCTGTTTTAGTTGCCTCACCTACGTAGGGTGCCCAGCTTTTTGTCCTGGAGGGTTGCTCTGGTCAGCCGAGAGAGAGATCCTCCCTCAAAGGGCATTTTAACACACCTAAGATCTGCATTGTCTTCTGGACAATTGTCATTTTCTCTCTCCCCATAGACAAAACACAGGGTGACCACACTATAACTCACTTACCTTAGTTTGATGATGTCTCATTCTCTCATATAAATTTTAGTGGCAGAAACATCTCCTTATCTGAGATATTTATGAGAGCTGACACTGTGTTCTGTGAGTGCTATAAATTAACACTATTCATTATTTTTGTGGGGAAAAAGGTGTTATAAATTATTGTACTCTTAGTCACTGGAATTGGAAGCAGCCATAGTGTTGATACAAGCACAAGAGGCAGCTGTGCATCCTCTCCTCCATTCCTGTTAAGTGCATATTGCACTCAGTAGAAGCAGTGGTGTCTTGCATTATAAGCATAATCTTTTTCCTTCTCATCCTCTACTCTTTCCTTCTGAATTTGTTCCAGATGGCCAAGCTAGATGTCAGAGGGTAACCATCGAGAAAAAGCTGAATTTATAACTAGTGGCCAAATGTGATAAAAGATGATTTTGCAGTCCCTGCTTCAGCAAAATGAGAAAATCTGCCTTACTCAGATATGCTTATTTTGGTCAGCTCATACCAGGTTCTTGCTTCTTAGAAGTATTTAAGGTCTGTTTCACTGTGGTATCTTCTTGTATTTACTGTAAATTAACACAGTGCCAAACAACAGCTTTATAAAAATAGAAACAAAGATCGTGTTTTCTCCTGCCATATTCAACCCAGAAACAGCCAGCAAAGCTGCCCTGACCTGATGGGTGATGACCGTAGCAATCAACGTACAAAATATGTGGAGAAAACATTTGCTCTTTATTGGATGTGGTCCAGAAGAGTTTTTGGTGGCAGTAAACACTTGGCCAGAACAAGTCAGTGCAATTGTCTTCACTTTTGGGCTGAAGAGGTTAACACTTCCTTCAAAACGTATTTATAAGGGAATTGAATCCTGTAGGGTTTCCTGGAAAGAGGGAATCTGGACAGTTTACAGTTTCCAAGCAGAAACGAATCTTTTCTGATTTCAGATGCTCTTCTCTCCCCTGACTGTATGGGCATATCTTGCATTATCCTGTAGTGGAATAATTCCAGGTACCTTCTGGTTCAGTTGTAGGTGTTGAGCACTGCGGAGCCTTGCAGATGGATGTCTGCTAAGTTGTGCTTTTAACCAAAAAAACCCAACCAAACTACCCAAACCCAAGCTCTGCAAATCTACAGACCCAGTTGTTTAATGTCCAAAATGTAAAATTTATTTTATGTTGTTGGCCTAAAGGTACATGTTGGGTTTTTTTATTGACTCAGAGATTCTAGTATAACACAGAGGTTCTTAAACTGAAAATTCGAACATGAATGTGAGAAAATGTAAGACCATAATGCCTATTTTGCTAATAAATAAAGGTAATTTGATTTCATTCAGTTTTATTTTTTTGCATCACCAGAAAGGCATTTCTGTTACTGAATTGTCTTCTTTCATGTAAAATAATTCTTTTTTGTGAGTTTGGAAGTTATTTATTCCTGAACAGGCATCTTTTTATTCGTCTCACTTCAATTTCCACATTTATGTTAATTTTGATACTGAATGTTCTTTAAAAAGGAAAGAAAATACACAGCTGCTGTACTAAGTGAGCAACTCCTGGTTTTTACTCTTACAACTATACATCAAGTTCCACTAGTTCTGTGTCTTGCATTCAATTAGATTGTAAGCTCTTCAAAGCAGGGCACTCTCATAATTTTGCACTGTTAAGATGTCAATTTACATTTATTCAGCTGTACAAATAAGAGGTTTTCATTTGGTGCTTTGTCATTTTGAGGGTTTGTGGCTTCATTTTTCATTCTGTCTTCATATTTGCATTGTTGATTTAACATTAGCATTTGTACACCTAGATTTTAACATTATGGCACTTAAAGGCAGCAACAAGGTTAGGTGAAGCTACTTGTAATTGCAGGGTGTCTGTAGTTTTAGAAGGAGTCTTAAGGCCCCAGAATCTGCTCATTCTGGTGTCTGAAACTCAAATAGGTCACCTGTGTAGCCAGGTCACCAAACTGGAGCAAGAATTGCTAATGAACAGGTCCCACATTGCCTTCAACATATCTGGGAAAAGAGAACTCTTTGGAAAAAAGGAATGGCCCTGGTGGGATGAGCGGCAGATATCAGCAGGTACTAGAGCCCTTCTGTGGTCCCCTGAAAAAAAGTTATTTGGAAAGAATTCAGGTTCCTGATGAGAAGTGGGCTCTTCTGTATTGTAAAGTGTGATACATAAGATTAACAGATTATACCCTAAATACTGAGTATTTTTTCAAGATTCAGCTGTAGTTTACAGGCAGGGATGAGTAGAGAAGGCATATATGTGGGATTGCAGGGGTCAGTCCCATCTGGGGGCACTGAAACAGGAATGTAGCTTGGTTTTCAGGATGCTTTCTGATAAACAAATGCTGGAGTAAAGTTTGTGAGTTTGTGCTGAGCCAGTTCCCAATCTATATGTAATTATCCTATTCCTTGTGTAAGTACAGTTTGTCAAGTTTAAAGAATTATGCTTAAAACTAAAAAATATGTGTGAAGGTAGCATTTTAACAGAACAGATGTGTGGTTATTTGTTGCAAAATTAACTGGGAAGATACATGGACACTAAGCTTATGTTGAATTAATCAACACTGATAAGTGAAATTTTTCTTAGTTTTCTTTATAGGAAGTTAGACAGAAAGTCTGATTCTTAACAAATAGGCAAAAAAAAAAAGAGAACCCATCACTTCCCTGGTTGGTTGTGTGTGTGTTTTGTTTCATAAAGCTGACAGTTCTTCTGTCCAGCTCCATCCACCAGACAGTGTTCCTGTATCAGTCCTGGGTCTCTGGCCTGAGTTTATAGGTTGTGCTTTAAGATAAATTTAATTCCAGAAAAGAGAATAAGAGGCTTTGGGAATGTCAAAAATGTACAAAAGTTGCAGAGGCTGGAACTGTGAAAGAGGACACTGAGTAGGGAAGGGACATGAAAAGTCAAACAAGTGTAGAAGAGGCTGTGAAGGGAATAATGGTGGTTTGCTTTACACGTTGGACATGACATCTGGATGACAAGTAGTTGTTGATTTATAACCAAAAAGGATTGTTTTTATGTAGTAGGAAAAAACCACTAGAACCTTCAAGCACTGAAGTCAGATGGTGAGGGATCTTGCGGATGTTGTAGGAGGTTACCAGCGCAATTAGACACCATCTGTGGGATAGGTGTAAGCCTGGGTCCTTCTGCACAGCAGGGAGGAAAACTGAAAACCTAATAGGGCTCCTCCAGGCTCTCATGTCTGTCTGTTCTGTTTGTCAAAGTTCAGCTGACACATCATAACACAACTCCTGCCCTTCAAAGCAGTCTGACTTGCAGAACATTAAGCCCTCTGCATTGTATCGGCTGCTCAAATCAATACTCTGGAACAAGAGACTGCTGAGCAACTGCTGCAGTTCCATGCCAACCTTTCCCAGGAGCTGTGTGGGGCACAGACACAATAACACAACTGCGTGGTAACGCTGTTCGGTGCAAAGCTGCCTATCCTCTTTACTTCAGTTTTCCTTGGCTTTTGGATACCTGGTTTCCCCTTAATATATCTGGGCATGTAATACTGCCTTGTTCTGAGAAATTTGCTGTTGCACTTGCATAGCAGTTCTTACAGTCTCTCTGGCCCATTTCTGGTCTGCTGGCAGCATCATGGTCTAGAATAACACTGCTTCACAATGGAACTGTTCCCAAATTGATGTTTTGCAGGAAAGCAGTCTGTGCAAAGAATTCACTAAGGCTATGGTTAGTTTAGGGATGTCACACTTTTTACAGTTAATGGAGAGCAAAAGCAACTCAGAATGCAACCTCAACTTGAAATACCATTCCTTGAAAGGCTCTCCACTTGCCCAAGATTAATCTCCACAGGCCATGTGTTGGCCTCCTCTGTGTGCCAGTCTGGTTGCTAAAAGCTGAAACCCCAGAAACAAGCCTGCCTGGTAATCCCTTTAATAATTATGCCCCTCTCTTTTTCTGTCTCCTTGTTTTCCCTAGCAGGAGAGAAGATGGGTTTATGTGCCATGTATATCCTGAGGAGCTGTTATTTTTAACCCTTTTGCTTGCTTGTTGTGAGTGCTTGCCACACTGGGTGAATGTCACATACATCATGCCTCACGCTTCCTCAAGGTTGTATAACCCATATGCTGCATTTTTATGATAGCTGTTGAAAGTCCTCTTGCAGAGATGAAGGGCCCAAGATGCTGGGAGCTTTCTAGTTTTTACACATATTCCCTGTCTGCTTTCCCTCTGTGCAGTTTGCTAGATTAATTCATGTCTCATGTTGATGTTTATAGGTAAATATTTTATGATTATCATTTGTCTAAAAATTCTCAAGTCCTTTGAACCATGGGAGCCTACAGTTTGTGTTTTTCTCAACTATCTTAGTGTACCGTTTCTTGAATTCCTTTCTAAAATTTAACTGTCTTTCTACTCTTTTCCTCTTTGGGTACAGAGCATTGTGTATTAGCAGGATTTATTCCTTTGTGTTTGCTGTTCTGTGTGAAGATGAGGGAAGGTAAATGAGTTACTGGTGGCTTTCACTTCAGTCCCAAGGATCAGTCCCAAGGCAGCTTGCCTGGAAATTTCTTAGAAACTACTGCATTTCCTCCTGCTGGTCTGTAACAACTCATTTAAATTTTTTGAGATTTCCAGACCAGAGAATCAAATCAAGACATCTTTAAATAATTGAGGTAGGGAACAATGTTTGCTCCTCTGTCTCTTTTGGTCATCTAAATGAAGGTGTGAACTCTCCAAAATGAAAGTAGTTTTTGAGACCCTTTTCTTCTTAAGTTATCAAAGTTCACTGAGAACACTTCCTTGCTCCCTTTCCTGGTGCTCTGGTTTCATTTCTCACTTCTATTTTGGCTCCTGTGTTTTTTCTCCACCATTCTTCATGCCTTTCCTGTTTCAATGCCCTACATTTTCCCAGTTCTGGTTCTCAAAAACCTGGAAAGTGTCTCCTGAAATGCATTGGTGTGTTCTTCTTCTAAAATTCACCTCTGCAAGAGACTTTGCAAGTCAGATGATTGAACTCCCTTTTAGGAAAAAGCAGATTAAAAAAAAAAATTGAAATAAAAACATCCCTTCCTCTTATCAACTCAATTAGGGTTAGAGCTCAACTAATGTTAAATGTCTCTCACAGATGAAACCTTATTTTTCATTTAAGTTAACATTTTTCCACACTGTTGCACCCCAAAGTCTTTTCATTCACAAATTCTGATGCCAGTGGGGAGGAAAGAAATGTAAATGTGGTTCTAAATGTAGCAAAAGGCTGTGGTAGACTTGGTTCCCTGAGAGGCAGTGGCTGCCTGATAGTCCCTTGTGCTTGTGCAGGGCACTGTTAACCAGCTGACTGTGATTTCCTCTGTGTGCAAGGCAGAACTTGCCGAGTTTGGAATTGTATTTGCATTTTTTTTCTCTCCATCTTCTGAGCTACCTTGCTTCATAGCAGGAGTTGAATGACAGGATCATACCCACAAGGAAGGCAGCAGCAGCTCTCAGCAGACTGAGGGTGTTCAAAGCACAAGAGTTTGAGTGCAAAATCAGTCACTGGTCCTGGCCAGCTACATATATGGGTCTATGTAAGTTCAGCCCACATGACTTTACTGCGGCTAGAAGGAACTCTAAGGGCTTGAAAATAGCTATATATTCATAGATATGGCCTTAGCAGCATCTGCTTATGTGGAGTACATTATCTCCTCATTTGGTCTGAACCATCAATATTCAATAAACCCTGGACTGAAAATGGAGCTGCTTGGAGACTGGTTTTTGAACCACTTTTATCTTTCTCATATAGTTTCAATTAATCCTGTTAGTCAAATCTTTTCCTAATTAGTTATTGAAGTTTATGGCTAAACCTAAATTATCTTCAGGTATAATATATTTAGTTCATCTGAAGGATAAATGGTGTGAACAAACACCTGGGAGATATTTAAGAAACTTGTTTCCTGGGTCTTATGGTGTGTTGTGGGACCTGCCATGTGCAGGAATGGCTGTGTCCTCCTCAGTCCCATATGAAGGCACAAAAACTTTTTAATTTATACAACTGGCTACACAAGTGGAGCTGTAGATGCTTCAACTCTACCAGGACTCTACTGTAAATGCTGCAGTTAGTATAGTATCTCCTTACCTATATGGAGTTTCAAAGTGATTCTAAAAAGGTGCTTGTAAAACATGAGAGCATAGAAAACAAACCAGCAGAGGAAGGGAATCCTTCTGCTTCAAGATCCTGGTTAGTATTGCAAATGGTATCCAAGTCTCAGATATGGACCCTGAGAAGTAGATAGAATTGATTTTGACATCATTTTAACAGAGTAGATGATAAAATTATTTCAGGATTAATTTAAATATGCATAATTATCAAATTTAGTCTTTCATATGGGTAGCTTACGTTTTAAGAGCATTGCTTTAGGAAATAATTTATTGGTGAGAATTTAATTTCTCCTGATATGTAGTGCACCTTACTCTGGATGTGCTTGGATATATGGCTTCATTTCTTGTTGAAAGTATCTCCAGAAAACTTTCTGTTAGATAAACTGAGGTTACATTTTGTTAAAATATAAATTGGGTTTTCTATACAATTTTTGTATTTGTTTCATTAGGTGTATAAGCATTGCCCCTACAGATTATTTTACTCTATAGCATAAGTGTCTACTTAGTGAGCTTTAAAAATCAACATCCCAGAAAAGTCTATATGGTGCGGGTACTATAAAGTGTGGAGTATTCTGCACTGATCCCATCTAGAATAATATCCCCAAGGAAAGGATTTGCCTCTTTTTTGATTCTTACGTAGATCAATACATTAATCAGAGACACATTCTGTAGAAGAAAAATTGAGTAATTCTTTGTGTGATAAAACTTGAGATTGAGGGAGGAAGGAGAAAGTTTTCTGAGAGAGTCCAGGAAGTAAAGTTACTGCTCTGTAGTTTCATGTCAATGTTACATATCTCTGATTTGTTGTGTTGTAGCAATTATCTATTCTCTGGTCAGTAACATAAACCACAAGCATTCCTGAACCACTTAAAAAATTATGGCGTGATAAAGCAATAACATTGACAGAATTGTGAATTAGTTTGGATTAACTGACAACTTCTTAGACAAGATCCTGTAGGACCATAAAAGCTGTTTTATTCCTTAAGATTTTTTCTTACAATTGTATTAAGATGTTTTGGGTATGATTTATTTAAACAAAACAGTAATGCATTTATTGACTAAAAGAATATAAGTGTGTTTTTGTAGGACTGTATCTTCTAAATGGTTCTTGTGAAAGTCGTCTTTCAGAGCCTATAGGATCAATTTAAAAATAGGGTCGTAAAATACAGAGAAGCAGGAAAAAAATTAGAGCTATGTCCAGCAGGCCTCATGGGGCACAGCTGATGCTGACTTCTCAGTGGCCTTTTGTTTACAGACAAAGGACCTACTCAGGATCCACACAGAGGTCCACCTTTTGGGATATTAAATTGTGTGTTCAGTGGATTTGTTGTCTAGCTTGAATTTGGTTTTGGTATCAGTACTGGAGAATAATGATACCATAGAATGAAGATTTTTTTTTTTGGTTTTTGTTTTTTTTTTTTGGTTGCATTTTTTATATATTCTGTAAGGTACAGGATTTACTTTGGCTCTTATAAATTATCTGTGTGCTTCACTGGACATTGTAATGTATACAGTGCTCCAGTCCCTCGTGAAAGCCACCAATCTCTCATTCTTCTTGATGAAAAAATGTGTGGGAATTCAGATTCAGAAACTTCCACTGAATTGGGTGGCAGTGAATATGGTTCTTATTTGAGAAGTCCAGGCAGTCCATTCTTGCAACCAGATAGTACTTAAGCTTTGTAACTGTAAAAGAAAAACTGGATGTCCTCATCTGTTTTGGGTATGACCAGGAGTTGACAATGGTTATTATTTTGGGGAGACTACTGAGCATTCTTCAGCTGTGCCATTTTATTACATTATTTCCTGTTGCTCTGTGTTGTGCAGAGGTAGAAATATGCCATGCTGGTGCTGGACAGAATTATGCCCCAGCATACTAAATACTGTCAAATCCATATGAAGGTCTAGTTCTGAGTAATTTATAACCAGGGGAGTTCATCAAGAAAGGAGAAAGTTCTTTTTTGAAAGCCTAATCTGGTGACAAATTGACTGGAGAATCGAGTAGTCTCCATAAACCCCTTGGCTTTTTAGGAGTACTCCAGCAGCAGTGGTTGCGC
Organism: Picathartes gymnocephalus; assembly: GCA_013390045.1. Lineage (NCBI taxonomy): Eukaryota > Metazoa > Chordata > Aves > Passeriformes > Picathartidae > Picathartes > Picathartes gymnocephalus. Next base: position 41,559 of record WEKY01030230.1, read on the forward strand.
AACCCTGCTCCCAGACATGCTAAAATACTCTTGGTCAGGATATGCCTGGGCATCCTAATTGAATCTCCCAGCACATCTCACCCATCACAGGTTATTGGGAAAACTAGATACATTGATGAGATTGTGCAGAAAAAGGATGCAACTCCATGCTGGAGCTTAGGGATGGGGTAAAAATGAATGTATTCTATTAAAGCTAGAGAGGAAAATTAGGCAGGAAGATCATTACTTGATCTGGGATTTATCTGGGAGTTAGATTTAGCACTAGAACTGTATTCTGTTGCTGGTTGTTCAGTTTGTAGAGTTTAGGACTCCTCCGGAGTCAACAAAAAGTAGAGTTTTTCTGTTGCAGTATACAGCTTGTCTGTCAAAGACCTCTACCAATGGGATACAGCATGCATCACTGGCCAAGGAACTGCCCAGGCTATAACCCGAGCCAATCAGGAGGCAAGGCAGGAGCTTTTGAATCTTCCCTATAAAAAGGCGCTCCCGACAAATAAATCGCTCTTCATCTACTTCCATGCTGAGGGTCAGTGTTGTTCTTTCTACTCCCAGGTCCCCCCTAATGTAACATTTTTCACCTTCATGAATTGAAAAATAATATTTCAAGTGAAAATAAAAACTGCTCATATCCCCAAAGGATGCTACTTTCTGTAGCTTTTTTTTTTTTCCTAAGTATGAACTGTACACTTTAGGAAAGGCGTGGTTGATGAAGGAGGGGATGTCAGCATGCTTCACCAAGTCACTAAGAAAGAGGGAGTGGTATCCCTAGTGTGGAAGGGGCATTCACATCTGATTTTCCCAATTTCTCAGTCTACTCGTAAAATGTGTCCTCTGTACTGGATACTTTGCAGTGGTTTTCCACCACTCTGTGGCTTCGCTTTAATATAAATAACCATGAATTCATTACATATGCATGTCTGGGAGAAGGTGAATTACTGATTCCAACCCACGCTTTAAGTTACGGAGTAATTATTTTGTTGAGGGTGGCCAGAACTTTCAGTGTATCAATTACAGTATGGGTGTCACAGGTGGATCAGGCACAGTCATGAGGTCAGTAAAAGCTATGGTATGATTGATTGGGGTTTTCAAGGCAAAGGAAACAGAGCTCACATGCAGAAGTAGTTCTTTGTACCCAACCATATCCCACTTGGATCCAGAGCTTTGTTTCAAGGCTGTGCTTTTGATTTAGATGATCTGATGGAAGCCCAGCCCAGGTATTGTGATGTGGCCTTTAAAAGAGCTGATCTCTGTCTCTCTCTTTGTGGGTTATCAGTGGTCCGAAGTGCAATGGCCTAATCTTTACCTGCCCCAAGGACAGCTCTCACAGAAAGAAGGGCTTGCTCTTGGAGACCCCCTCAAGGTGGGATCAAAGCAGAGCATTATGAGCCCCTCCATTATAATGGCTAGTCTGCTATAAAATGTTCCCTAATCTTCCTATCTATGTGATATATACAAAAGGTTAGACTCGATGATCTTAAAAGTCTTTTCCAACCTTAATGAGTCTATATATTTTTATATTTTGTATATATATATGTCAGTGCACATTGAAAAACATTTAAATAAAATTCCTTTTTATTGATTATGTTTTTAATTTCTCTGATAAAGTGCTTGTGACCAGCTAGAATTTCTGTGAGGAGAAAGAAAAAATGTTGCATCTTTTTAAACTTAAATGATGGATTAAAATTTTCCCTTTTTTAAATTTGAGAATGTAATCAGGTTACAGACTACCAGTCATGTCTCTGCCCCTAATATGAATTCATCTATTTGTCACATCTCGAGGCCTATATTACAGGGGTCATCAAGATGCTGAACAAAGACAATCTTTATATAGTGAAAAAGAAGCTTTATTTAAGTTATTTAGAAAAAAAGAACTATGAAAGCAATTTTTTTTTTTTGTCTTTTCAAGCATTTTACACCACTTTGTTGAGTTTAATCTAACCAGAGGAATCTGACTCTCTCCTAATAATGAAACTTGCATTGACCTCTTGTGTAAGAAATTTAGATTGAGGCACTTGCTTATAATTATTAATTTGGGTATTTTTGTTTTTGTGTTTGGTAATCTTCCTGAAAACTTGGTGGCAATACAATTTAAAAAGTGTGTGCAGATATCTCAGTGTCATACATATGTTTGTGTACATTTCTGGGATCCAGTTGGGATGGAGAGATGGACAGATGAAGTCTGATTCTCCATGTTTCTCTATTTTCTTATCTGTAAGATGGCAAAGTTTGGATTTCATGCAGTTTTATGTGTCACTCATGCTCTTGGCAAGTGACTACACAAAGATAATAGCAGCGAGAGAAACAGAGCTCTGTTCCCCTGGGCTCTTACAGAAAGGCTGGATTGCTCTCTTTGAGCCAGCACATGGATGAAAGTCTACTATCAAAGTCTCATTTACCAAAGAGGTAGATAGCAATTTTATGTATTGAGGGAATAGAAAAAACCAGCATCACTCTTGGACACCTGCTTTTCAGATACACATTTGTCAGTAAGAGAACAGAGTGGTGCAGATGCAAAGCAGACACTTTTATGTCTTCTCTGAATATGTTTTAAGGCCAGTTTTCCTGCATGGGTATCCATAATGGTTATTGTCTATAATTTTGTAGCTTCTGCAAGTTATAATTTGGTCCAGGCCCCATAGCTTCCAGATGGTTTTGGATAAATGGAAGTTGAGCACTAGTTATAGATGCTATTCCAAAGATAATTTTTCCATGCAATGTTTCATATATTGCTCATGACATACAGCTAATGACAGAAAGCAACAGCATCACCATTCCTGGAAGTGCTCCAAAGGTGTGTGGATGTGGCACTTGGGGACATGGTTTGGTGGGGAACATGGTGGTGCTGGTTTAATAGTTGGACTCGATGATCTTGTAGATCTTTTCTAACCATAGTGATTTTATGATTCTATGAACATTTGCTCTAAATGTTCCTTACGTGTGTGACGTAATGCCTCAAAATGTGTAGTTAATATTTGAGCATTTAGATACTTTCCAGAGCCAATAAAGACATTTTTGTGCTTTTTTTTTTTCTTTAGATACTGATCGAGCTTTAGTGCTGCTGGAAGAATATTGCAAAAAACTGCGGAAGCCAGAAGAGCAACAACTGAAAAAAGCCATCAGAAAGGTGATGGGCATCTTTAAGAGCAGCTTGTTTCAGGCACTTCTAGGTAGGTACTAATCTTTAATACTAGGTGCACTCTCTTGGAGGCCAGAGCTAGGTCAGACCTATTAACTTTCTTATTAGTCACTATTTAATTTGTGTTTGTGGTGAAAAGCATGTTGAGATGATCCTTCCAGGTCGTCTGTGGGGAAACTCATTGTCCTGATATTTCAAAGGGATTTTCGTACTTACAGAGAAAGAAGGAGTAACAGAAACCTAATACAAGTTAAGGTATTGATTAGTTATTCCTAAACTTTGCTGCTTTGCTTTATTTAATGGAAGATACAGAATCAGAGTAGGATATAACTGTTTATGCAAAGCTGAAGATGAAGCCATCTCCACAGGTAAATGGCCAAAGTTTAATTGATTTCTCTGGCACCAAGTAGAGTTGAAAATCTTTGTCTTTTGAATTATGCTTCTGTGAAAGTGTCAGCAGAGAAACTCGAAAATGAGTTAAGAAAATTTCTCCAGGACACAGTTTGGCAGAATATTCCCATTCATGTTGTTGCAGTGTTTAAGTAGATGTGCTGGTGTATCGCTCACTCTTTCTCCCACTTACATGAAGATCCCCATTTCATCTTGTAAATGATGTTAAAATCAAGCACTTGTTGTTTTGGAGCTTCATATAGAGCAACCTCCATAAGTTATTATATGTAGTGTTTTCAAGGTCATGAACATACCTGTTTGCCTTAGCATCCCTGTTATTCCTTGTGCTGTGCCTGAGCTGCCAGTCATGGGAAGTGGTGGCTGTAACTGTGCATCTCCCTTGCTCTGCCTCCCTCTGCCCTCTTGCTCATGTTGCATGGCCCTTCCTTCACACATCTACATTTTGTGAGGAACTTGTCTCAAGGGTGCATTTCCTAACACAAATTATGTTTGTGGAAGCACATGTGCCTTCAGCTTATGGCTATTTGAAGCCAGAGTATCAACTGTGCTCCTTGTGGAGGTACAGTCAGGACCAGTTATGGAAAAATTTTGATTATATGTCATAAAAGTAGAAGCACATCAGTAGTGCACTATTACTGTGAAGACAATGGAAGTCTGGGACTAGTTTCAGGAATTTCTGTAGCATTCGTTAAAAATGTATGTTACCATATTTCCCACAAATGGAATTAATTAATATTAGTGCTATTTTACGTGTAACTTTTCTCAGCCTCTTTAAAGTGATTAGCTTTATTTTATAAACTCTACATAATTTTAATTGCTCTGTATGCTTTAAAAGAGGAAATAGATTAGTAATTGAATTTACGAAATAGTTGTAAATAGATTTGAAAAAAAGGAGAAAAAAAGAAAAAAGATTGGACCTTTCCATACTGTTTTTATGAAGGTGACTGTGGATATAGAAATGTGTACTGAAGAAATACACCAGTCAAGGAAATGACATTAGCTGTATGTTTACTTCTGCAGTATTTGAAAGTAGTTAGAATACTTCAAAGAATTCTAATCACATGTGTGCTTTGTGTAGGGCTACACTACAACATCTGTTGATGTATTACACATGTCAGAAATGAAAAACTGTTTATAGCTACATTAAGGTTGAATCCAAAGAACTTACATCCTTTGATTGCTACAATAAAAGATTGAGGAGTATGGTGTTACAGAAGTTAGCATTTTAATTTGTGGGCCTTTAGATGTCTTTTCCTTCTTAAATGCTTCCTTTTATCAAAGAGATTTGGGACTTGCAAGATATGTTCAAAGTCTCTTATTATTTGGTTTGTTACTTGATTCGTCTAGATTCGGGAACAATACTAAAGAGGGATCTCTTCTCCATGAGAGGAGACATCCCACACATTTTAAGTGTGGTAGATGATGTTATGACACAATCAATAATGAGATTCTTGCATAATTACTTTTTTAAAAAAACCCCACTTCCATGACATCTGTTTTAGCTTCATGGCAGAGTTTCTCTATTCACCTATAAATCAGACCACCACACAAAGGAATACTTAAGGCAGAGCTTCTGGTCTCTTTTTAAGTTCTGTACTGCTAATATTCCTTTGTCTTTTATATTTACAGAATGTCTAATGGTCTTTAAAGTGTAAATTTTTCTGTGCCTGATCTTAATGAAACTTAATTTCCACAGTCTGAGAGTTCATTGCTTTCCAAAACTCTATCTCATTTACAGCTATCAAGCATTGGTTTTATCCAGAATGATTGTGCTTTTGAATATTCATGCTATAACTACGAATGAAAAAAGTGATTTTGGTACAGAATTGTTAACCTGGATGCTGAGATGCACATTCTTACCACGAATAAAGTTAACATAATTTTATGTGCCAAATTCAGTTTTTGTAGGTCCCACAGCTTCAGTGGAATTTTTTTCCTTTAGAAATAAATTAATCTATTGTAACCTTTAAGTGTGAGTTCAATTCTCATTAACTTCCAAAAGGCTTTAAAAACCTGTAGAATGTCTTAAATCAAGTATAACAAGAACAGATAAAGAAAAAAAATTAATAATAATAATACAGTCACTTTTCAAATCTAGTTGCTTATCATCTAGTTCCTTTTATTCTCAAGTTTATGCTTGTGTGATTATGCTGATTTGATTCAGCCATCTTTGAACTTGTCTTCTCAATGTGTGTATGACTATTTTTATCTTCAATGTGTTTCATAAATATTAAATGTGGACTGCTGAACAGTGGGGTAACATGAGAGAAAGGAAGATTAAATATTTTTCTTATGTATATTCTACTCATGCAAGAAGCCACTACAATCATGTAAAGAAAAGTTCTGTAAGTGATTTACAGAATGATTATTGAAGGATTGTCCTTTTATATTTTCATTTGGTTTCAAAAGCATTCCTTTCTCCCTTCGGGCTGTTCTTGTTGCTGGACTTCTTGCTCAAGTGGCTGTGCTCAGTGACAGCCGAGTTAGTTGCTAAGAGGCACATTTTCAAAGTGACATGTGGAACTGCAGTCTCTGGAGTCCCATTTACACTCCAGTGGCCCAAACACAAGGCTTTGAAAATTCAGCCCTAAGAGGAGGGAGGAGGAAGAGAAACTCTCAAGAAGGAGCGTACAAGGGGAAGAACATGAATTTAGATATTGACATTACTGTTAAGTTAATTCTAGATTTCTTTCACCAGAAGGATTTTACCCATTCTTCTATGGGCAATGAGGAGTTATGCTGTTGTCAGGACCTTGTAAGGATTTTTTCTTTTTGTAGGGTTATCTGTAGCCAGCTGGTAGTAAAATCACAAGGTTCTCTTAAATTATAGCACATGTGCTGATGTGAGCATTTTTTAAACCCTGCAAGGAAAAGGAAATGAAACCTCCAGAAATCCAAATGCCTCATTTGTTGGAATTGTCTCATAATGGGGCATCTTAGAGACATCATGCTGAGATAAAAAAGGAAATAATGAAAGAGGGTAATAGTAGTCATCTGGATGTGTCAAAGCAACCAAGTATTTTTTGTTCCAGTTCTGTTCTGTAGGAAACTTAATCAATTTTAATAATGCAGTACATAGTTCAGTACAATTTATTTCTAGAAACCTCTGCTATATATTTGTCTAGCCTTCATTTCATTAAGAAAAGTGCATGATTCTACAGCTTAGAGGCTGGTTCTGTGGAATGAGAATGGATAAAAGAGGTTTATGTCAGGGTTGTTTGCGTTTTTTTGTAGATACATCTCCATAAAACATCATTTTGTTTCTAGTAGGAATTAAAGTGCCACAAATAACTGTAATCATCTTATGCAGTATTAGGTAAAAACTAATCTCAATAGGTTTTTCTAAAATTCGGATAAACCCAATCTGCAGTGGGTGACGTATTTCCTGAGGACTTTGAAACCACGTCTTACGGTTTTTTCTCATGCTTGCGGAACTTCGCCTGAATTTTAAAGTGCCGTATTTCCAATTAAAACCTGCATCATCATTTTTTTTTTTAAATGGTATTGTACCGTTTCCACAAAACAATGTGGATGTTCTAAAACTGCTTGTCTTAAAATTTGCTCTAGTAAGCATTACTGTTACAGAATTTACTCATCTGTGTCACAGACTGCATTTAGAGACTTAGGATACAATGTTACATTTCGAGTAGGAGGGATTTTTTTAGACTCTTTTCCTCAAGCAGCTCACTTGTAAATAAACCTTGTTACAACAATCGATTTTTAAGAGTGATCGTGTCTTTTAAACCAAGTCAAAAAGGAAGTCAGATGATTCTTCTGCAATCACATATTACTTTTCTGTTAAACGTTTATATAAATGAAGTGGAAATATAACTCAACATTGTTATATTAGTCTCCAAAATTCCAGAGATATAGTTAAATCTTGTATTCTTCCATGTTGCTGGAAGGTGCCTAGGACAGATAGGGTACATAAAGAGGACATTTCCAAGATCCAAAGCAAGTTTCCTTTTGGTTTAATTAGGTCATATGTATCTATTACAAATAGCATAGCCTTTGAGAAATGCAAATATTTATTATAGCAAGCATGAAGCAAGCCAAGAGCTTGGTTTTCTATGGACTTGTCTTAGTTTGATTGACCTCGGTGGCTACAGAGTTCTGAGCTGGGACTGACACTTCTCTTGCACTTAGGGCCATGTTAAATTTCTGGATTGTTTAGATATGAAAAAAACTGGAGAGGAACCTATCACAGGAGTAATGATGGAGTGTTGGAACATGTCACTGTCATGAAAGGAAAAGTCTAAGAATGAAAAATGAGGAAGATTTTGATAGGCATACCCAGGAATGTCAACTAAGAGTAATGATGAAAATATCCCCCACATTATGTAGGCTTTAATGCTGAGAAGAATAATTATACTGTTGATCATATACAGAGAAGAAGAAAATATAAGAGATTAGTGGGAAGACAAAGAATTTTTTTAGGCATGTGTTTGAGGAGAAACTCTTTAAATTAAATTTGAGATTAGAGGGAAGGAGGTGGGTCAGGACTGGGGAACAGATGAATGAAAAGCAGGATACATGGTAAGAAAACAGACCTGCATCACAGTCCTGGGCTGGAGATGGAGCCTGTACCGAAGCAGGTGTGAAGAACAATTATAGATGCTGGAAAATGCAAAAATGAAGTGCTGGTCATACATGGTAGTGCTGAGATTTTCACAAAAGGCATATAAATAATCTGTTAAACATTGCAGGTTGTTACTGTCTGCTCCTGTGATCTATTTTTAAGAAATGCTGCTGTCACGTTTTCAGGCTTTTCTTTGCAACCACCAGACCTCTTTCGTACTTCTTCCTCTGAACAGACATAAGATTTAACATTCATGGCACCACAGAAAACAAGGCAATGTCCAATTTCATAAGGTTCCTGATAAAGCTGCTAGTATTAAGGAAATCCAAATGAGAATTTGTTTGACAGTTACCTTTCTGAGGTGAGGCGATGGTGACCATTGCTACTGCCCATCTTTTTCTGACCACAGGAGAAAGCATGTTCCAGCACTCAGTGCTGTGTCAGTGTTTTAGGGACCAGAAGGACATGAATTGCTGTTCTGGGAAACTTTTCAACAGGAAAGCACAGTTGGGTGTTACCTATTCATACTTGCCAAGCTTGCTCTCAGTAGATGTTTTCAGCGCACTCACGTTCAGTATGCTTAACTACTTGCAGTGCTCCTCGATGTAAGGTCACTCATCTCCTATGTCACTGCTCTCTAGACTTACTCTCAGTGAGCTGGTTTCTGGTTGTGTCAGGCTGTTTCACCTCCAGTAATAACACTGAATTCCTCAGGTGTTACTCCAGTGCAGCCACGCCAGTGTCCAGCCCAGGGACATTAGGCAATCCTCTTGCTGAGGGCCTGCATCCAGCATTCATGAAGTCAAAGGATAAAACTCCTGTTGACTTTGCTTGCTGGTATGTGTTGGGGTGGTTCTTCCAGAGATTTATATTAAGGCCTTCCCTGGCTGAGAAATACAGATTCTCCTATTGCTGTATCTAAAAATATTGAAACCCTTCCTGACTGTTACAAATGTCGAGGAGCAAACGAAATGTGCAAAACCTCTTCAGTGCTCTGTCACATTTGAGAGATGCTCAAATGAAATCTCTGACAATGGGGAAGCCTGTTATTACTCTTCACAGAGTCCTACTTTCCCAAACTGGCATCTTTCTTTGTTGCAGCATAAATTACAGCAGAACTGAAATTTAAATTCAAGGGCAGCTTTTGTTTTGCCTGAAGACAGCTGCAGCTGCTTTTATTCTTAACGTCCAATTCTCATAGTAAGCAAATTTTGTGCTTTCTCTCAAAAGAGCTGAAGGTAGTGCTTGATCTTTGGGATGGTTTGAGGCTGTGTGATCTTTTTTTATGAGCTGGGGGCTGGATTGCAGCCAGCTGGAGGAACTAACCCTTGCAATTCTCCAGTGAAAATCTGGTCACAGGGAGTGAAATAATTGTTAAAAAGAAAAAAAAGCAGATCTGCTGTAACTGTTTTCTAGTGGATTTTGGCCCACTGCTGTTTTTCCTTCCATGGCAGTGCAGTTTCTCCTGTGTTATTATAATATTTCTCAATCTCTTATAATTCCTCCCAACTCATGGTACCTGTAGATTCTTTGGAGGAAATGAGGCTTCTTTCCTTCTGATAGGTTGCATTGACATTGGGCAGAAGGTTCAAATTTAACTGGTGAGAGCTGACAGGTGGATGCACATGGAGAAAGAAGACAGACATTATGTTGCTATAGAGGAATCAGAGTGAAGATACCCAGAGAGGGGAGTTTCACAGACTCACAGAATGGGTCGGGTTGGAAGGGACCACTTGTATCCTGGGTGGAGATCACCTAGTCCAACCTCCCTGCTTAAGCAGGGTTCCCTAGAGCATGTCACTCAGAGTTGTGTTCAGATGGCTTTTGCATATCTCCAGGGGAGGAGACCCAGAACCTCTCTGGGCAAGCTTTATGTTCCACTGAAGTCTGAAATGTTACCCAGTTTTTCTTAGTTGTGTCTGTGATGGAGGAGCTGAAATATTTCTCAGAATTGCTTTAGTCTTTGGGACTTACTGGATGTTAAGGTGATGTCTTATTGGTTAGAGATGAGGAGTAGAGAGCCCCAGGGCATGGTGCTCCCTGTTCTTGCTGGCCAGCCTGGTGATGTGAGTAGCCAGCTTCTTAATATTAAAGGTATTTCCCACCTTGAGGGAAAGGGTGTCTGCAAAGATGTGGGAATCTTGTGTGGGTACCCCAAATAACTTTCTATTTGAAAGAATTTAAATATTAAAAGCTTGTGAATTACCAGGAAAGATCTCAACCCAAGACCAAAGCTCTGCTACCTCTTGCATTTCTGGGAGTGAATGCTGATGAACTCTGATAAATAGAAGATCCCAGCCCAGGTCTGTATCTGGGATCTCTGCCTATCTGGGAACAAGAAGAAACTGATTACAGCACTGCTACAACCTGGGTAATACATAATCACTTGTAATCCTAATGCAACCCTCTGCTCGTGTTTTGCTGCCTTTTAACCCATAAATGATAACATTTACATCTCAGACAAGGAATTCAGAATGTCTGGGGACTTTTTTGAAATGCAAAAGCTTTGGAAATAAACCATTTTTCATATGAGCAATGAGATAATTGTAGAGGTTGTTGGTTTTCAATATCCAGGAAGGAATAAAAGCTGTTTTTTGTTTCTGTAGGGTTTTTTTTTTTTATTTTTTTTAAAGTGCATCTTGGCCATATAGATTCCGTGTATAATTAGAATTAATAAAATGCAGTTGCAGCAACTGTTGCTGTGTGGCTACTGTCTCAGTGTGAAGTTTTTCTTTCTCTTTGTATTAAATAGGGGTAGCTCTTTATTGTTGGTTTATGAAGAGAACTAGAGAGAAATTATTAAAAGATTCATTTAGATAATATGGTTTTATTTTGAATAATGCAGTTTCCTTTTGCAGGCTGACAGAATATAGAAGAACAATGAGAGATGATTTTTTTTGGTGTTAAAGAAAGACGGGATTTATATCTTGCTAATGTAGTTTGTACATCTACTAATAAAATGGAAGAAAATAATCTGAATCAAGATGTTCCATCACTAATCCCAATGTTTATTTTTGTCTCTAAAATAGCAGAGCTGTTCTCCCTCTCTAATGTTTTGGTCTGCAGAGTCATTTTAGGCTAGACTGTGATGTGGCTTTTGTTCAGTGAATATAAATTTTAAAGAAACTGCATAGTAATTTTGAAATCACAGAAACGTTTTAGCCTTGAAGAGCATTATACCTTATGTTTCTCAAAGCTGTTATAAATGAGCCAAGTTTATTGTCTGGTGGTGATATTCCAAAAGATCCACCACGGTCGAAGGCAACCTCTATCAGTACTCTTTTTTACTTAACTCTGTGCTTCCAATGTACTGTGGGAATCAATGAAAAGTACTGATCGGAGTGATTTAAGTTCAATTGGCATTGAGCACTGAACAGTAAGATGCATGAAAGTAAACTAGTTAATCTTAGATACACATAGCTGTATGTATTTATGAATATATATGTCTATTTATAGAATACTTATACGAATTTATATATACATATTGTGCCAGGTAACTGGATATCACATTAATCTCAAACTTCTGCTCTAGTTTGCTCAGGTATTATTTTGTACTTGGGAGATCTGTTGAGTATTAAAGTGTGTCTTGACAAGAAATGCTGCAGGCTGTGTTGTTCATTCCCATCGCACGTTGATTCTGTCATGAGGTCCATTTTCTGTGGTCGTGTTTGTGTTCTGTCATCCTGACCTGCCTCTGAGATAATTATGTGCTCTTTGCAAAGAAGACTGAATTTATGTCTTTAATTTGTTCTTTCCTGTCTCCATTTTGTCATCATAGTTGTGTGGCTTTGTATATCTGCTGATACAGCTGATTAAGGCATCATTGCATAAAATCCTAGGCTTTAGAAATAGAAAATAGTTTTTTATAATAATTATCATTACATGATGCAATGTTCCATTATGTTATGTTATTTTGTGTTATGCAGAAGGGATGTAGTATTTCCAAACAATGTGAAAAGAAGTAGGTAAGTGATCAGAGGGCAGTGCTATAACTAAGCCAGTTTTGGTGAACTGAGTTCAATTCCTGTACATATACACAGTGTGATACTTCTTATTTATTTGACCTCAGGCTTGTTTTCTTCAAAAATCCTGCTTCATTCAGTGTGCGGAAGGAGCAGGGCTCAGCTCATGAGCAAGTATTTAATACTTTGCTTTCCCATCATTATTTACTCTGTGAGAAGTGCTACAGAGGTTGGTACTGAAGCCCTGAGAAGTAGAAGTAAAAATATCTTATTTTCGAGGCCTGATTGGAGACACTTCTGACCTGATACACCACCACATGCACCACTTGTCATGTCTGACCATAGCTCCAGCTGCAACAGGGAGTGTCACCATTCCAGCAAGACTGTCTCAGTGTCTCATTTTGGGTACTTAAAACATGAGGGTCATCTGATGGGTGATAATTTTTGAAAAATACTGTGTATGTGACTTTCTGACCTCAGTAAGACTGTCAGTAGAAGTCAGGGGTAGGATCTAATTCCCAGGGTGGCATTTAATGCTCTTAAGCTAAAGAACCCTCAGGAAATCTTCTTATTGCTCTCAGCCTTTCAGCTCCTCAGACAAATGGTGCAAAGTTTGCTCAGGCAGCTTTCCCAGAGTAGGCCCACTCTGTGTACTGAATCAAGTGTCAGAGCAGAGGGAAAAGTCGTGTGTGACCATACAACTACAGTGTGACACTGTAACTTTGGGAGTACCAGTGTCTTGGAGTTAATTTTTCACAGTGATTTCCTAGACTTTGAGGATAGTAAAGAGAGCTTCTCTTCACAATTTCCATTGTGTGATGGTATTAATAACACATATGTTTTAAAGCAAGGTCAAAACCATTGGACACTTCCACATCAGCCTTCACTACCTGAGCTTTTAGAGATGCTGACACTACCAAAACTGCTGCTTCCTTTCTCTTTGATCTGATTTTTATCCCAATAGTCAGATGGTTTAGACGAACTAGATGATTTCTACAACAAAACAAATGAAATATGAAATATCTTTCTAAGCAGACAGCAATTAGATAGCAGGAGAAATCCAGCCTAATTGCAGTGAGACAGAGGGACAGATATAGCGTTTAAATGTTTAGTGGCTATTTTCTCCCAAATCTTGCATTTTCTTGCGTTATTTTTGATCTCCAGTGTTGAACTGAACTGTAACTTTATTCTTTTTCTTCTTTTACGTCTCAAACCAAAAGGCTGTCTGGTTTTTATTCTTGTTATCATTTCATACCCAGCCTGCCTTCTGAGGATTTACCAGTAAGTTTTGGTGTCGTAGACTGCATTTCTCATGTTGCTGTTTTTAACATGTAGCAAATAACTTATGGTATAAGTTTTGTAAATGCAGTGTGGAAGACTAAATATACTTTTTCACTATGCTCGTCGGCCCGGTGTGCCAAGGCTGCGCCGGTCGAAGGCAACCTCGCTGGGGACCTTCTCTGATCCCCAGAACCCTATCGCAGCCACAGCGAGCAGAGCCGATAGCAGCGTGAAGAGCAGGTGGCAATTGCATAGAGAAGCAAAAGCAGGGAGGACTCAGCAGCTCTGTATACCAACTGAGATTTATTTAGCTGATGGGGAGAGACTAACTGAGTCAGGCCACCGGGAGTTTCACAGAGGAGGATCGAGCCTCCTATGCTCTGCTCCGAGTGACCCCCTGAACAAAGGTAACAGCGGGTTTCATGCTCCCAGGACCCCAGGGGTGGAGGCACAAACATGACCAATCGGGAAAGCCCAAGGGTGTGGTCCCGGGGTGAGGGACAGGTTACACAGCAAACGGGAGAACAGGGGAGGGGGGTTACACCTGTGAAGGCCAATGCATAGCCAAATGACAGAGACCTTTCCAGAACCTGGGGCAGGGGTGAAAGGAGAATGACAGGGGAGAGAGAGATCCTCTCGCTCGACCAGGGGAGGGGACAGATAATTGACAGGGAGAGTATACAGGGTCTAAACAGGGGTACATAGAACAAACCAGAGTAGAATTAACTAATAAAAACCGCTGCATCAATACTTCAAAAAAAGTATCTTTGAACAATATTAAAAGTTTAAGTAGTCTAACCCTTCCTCTAAATAAAGTTTAGAGTGACATCTTGTGGTTACACTGATTTCAAATACATACATCTGTTGGCATTATTTTATTTTGTCCACAGTAAGCGTGGTGTTTCCTGTTTCAGAATGTTCTGGATTGCTCAGCAGAAGTCTGTAATGATTTCCTCTAGGGTTTTTGTGAGATCAGAGAAGACATTGCTATGTGTCAGGGCCTTGTAGCAATAGTTTATCTCTTACTGCATGAAGTTTATCCCAGGTACCTGTGAGTTTCCAGTGTTTTGAACTCCAAAGTGTTTTAATGCTCTTCCAACTGTTTGGAATTTCTCAAGAAGTTTCAATTAGCCATGATGCCAAAGCAGGTGGGAGCACATAATCTCTCAGCAACATCTATTTGTGCCAATTCATTAACTGTCCAAAGATTTGCTTAGGTTTAGGTAAAGATAAATATCTCCAGGAAGCTGGCATGGAGAATTTGTCAACGTAGGAATGGGGCAAGCCCCTTTCAGATCCATACTGCGCTAGTGTATATGGGTGCTTCTTATGGATCAGTCTCCAAGTTGCTGAGTGATGTAAATGCATCACCACCAAACCATATCCAAATGCCTAGAAGATGCTCAGACTACAGTTTTGTGCAGTTTATCTAAATGAAATACAAACCTTTTCAATGCCAGATGGAGATGTAGAACAATTTGTGCTTGGAAACCTAAAGGACCTGGGGAAACATGGGATTTGCTTTCACTTTTGGAAAGCCCTCTGCAGAGATGCAGGAATCGTGGTCCTGCAGAGGGATTTGGTTGGGGACCAGCAATGTATTGCCTGGTTCAGTCTCTCAAATTAACCATACAAAGGTCTTTTCCCATTCTTCAACATTAAAGAGGAAAAAGATGCTGATAATCTGCTAGGTCAAGTTTTATTTATATAAAATGTTGATTAATGTTACCATGGAGCCAACCTGGCAGGTTGAATACCTGATTGTAAAATTAACTGTTCAATAAAAAACATTTAATTTTCTAAGAAATAAATTATTCTTAGAAGAACAGATTCATTAATGCATCTCAAATGAATTAAGTCCCTCTAGCACTGCTCCATGGCACATCACTTGTAACACATGGCCCCAGGTCTGCTGTCAAGTCTTCTGACATAAGAGGCTGGATTCAGGAAAGGATTCTGTGTTTGTGAAACTCAGGTTTTTGTTGGAGGTATTTTGGTCATGTGAGTATGCCAGCTCTGATTGATGTGATGTGCTGGCAATGTTAAGGATTTTTAGCTTTGTGGTAAAGCACACAAGGAACATAAAATCCAAGAAGCCCAGCTCAATGATCCTAGAAGAGCCATCTGGTGACCTCATTTATTAATTTGATGAAAAAACAAAGACGTGATGTTTTCAATTAAGATGAACATTTGGCTGCCCTGCCAGAATTGATGTTTTGGTGGATAAGTAAGTGCAAGTTAAGCTGTTAATATAATCCTAATACTGAAACTGGAAGCACTGATGTAGATTGGGTGTAAAACAGAGCTAGTCTGTTGGAGAGCCTCTCAGAATGGGCTAGCTGGTTACACTTCTCAACTGTAGTTTAGGAAAAGCCTGTAAAAATTTTGTTTGAAGTACGCAAAGTGTGTTTAAATGATATATTTACAGGGATAATTCTGCAGATTTCCTTGGCAAAGTGCCTCCACCCTTACAACAGAGACTATTTAAATAGTACAGAAATTTGTAGATAGTTAGGTACCAAACTAATGCTGATCTTTTTTAAATGCCTTCTCTTTTTGTCACAGAAAGAAATGTCTGGTGATGATATTTCACAGCAAAAGAAAGTTGCCTGCTCTTTCTGTTTCATTTCTGTTGCACAGAGAGCAGTATTCTTGCTGCCATTCTTGAATGGCTGCTTGGCAGATTTTGTCCTGTTATGAGTCAGAATCTTCTCTAATAGTTTTCATCTGCCCAAGAAAGAACTTAGCTCTTCATGCTGAGACAGCTGGGTATTAAGTAGATTTTGCAATAGGAGACTGTAAAGAGGTTTCCCCATAATGCAGGACATAAGGCTGAGATGACCTTGTGCAAACCACAGTTTTTTTCCAAATTGTGACTTCCATGTGATGAGTTCCTTGCATTGGCAGGAGATAACCCGTTGATGCAGCCACCAAGAGAAATGGGGCAGAAACCTTGTGCCAGCTGATGACCATTGCTGCTGAGTGTGGTACTCCATACTGGGTGGGATGCGTTGAAAATAAGGGCTCATCAGTTAGACAGTGTTTGGATGGTGAAATAGCTGTTTGAGGGCTTAGTTATTGAATCCTCTGAACTCCAAACAGCTACTCATATCCTCTTTCAGCAGCATAAAGTCAAAACCTTACTGTGCTGTGATCACTTAAGTCACCTCTCTCATTTTGTCAGAATAAAAAGAAGATTCTAGCAATTCTGGCCCTGATTTTGTGCAGTTCCCCTCACTACAGTTCAGAGCTGACAGGCTGCCTGCAAAGTCCTCCACTATTATTAAAAGCCACAGCAAATTTAAATTTAAAGTGGAGCTGTCTGAAGAACAAAATTACCTGCCGAGTTTGGGGGCTGTTACTTCAAGTAATTACTATCCCTCTGGGGTGCCTTTTGGATTAAGTATTCCTTACTTCTTCTCTAAACCTCTTGTTTAATATTCATGTGTGTTGTTAAACAGCTGCTGCATCCTGTCCAAGAATAAAAAGGGGGATGCATTTCAGTAGCAAACCAAGTGATACTTAAATATATCCCTTGCCTATTTCAGAGCAGCAGTATGGGAGTTAATTAATATTTATCAAATGCACTAAAGTCCTTGAATGAGAAGCACTACTGTTGTGCAAAGCATAGTTTGTTTATTTCAAGCTTTTACCTGGCCATTTTGACCATTTGCTAAATGCACTTGAGAGCAAGCACACAAAACTTGCTATAATGCTGACTTGATTTCTCCTCTCTTCTTTAAATGGGAACAGAATCAGGACACACTTTCCAACAATACAGTAATTGCAGAAACGTAGGTGCTCTACTTAACCTGAGAAAAAAAAGCTCTTCACTTAATTAGCTGCCTGGCATTTTGCAATAGATGGTAATATGAAAAGGTTATATTAACACAATGCAATATAGAAAGATCTTGTTAGATTTTATTACATTTTCTGCTTGGTAATTTATTATGATTAGAAAGCCTAATTCTTTTGCTTATCTTGTAATTATAGCAAGGTGTTTATAAGCAGGAGTTCCAGCTGTTTTTCTGTATAGTCTCATTAGATGTGAAATTAGAAAGCTTTTTAGACTGTTAATTTTTGCTCATTACACAAGGTGCATAAAGCATTCTGAAATGCATGTATTATGTGAGGTCAACATTATATTTTGTGAGTTGCTACCTGAGTTTCCAGCAAGGACAATGAATCTCATAGATTTAGATGGTCTTCAGAAGAAGGCCTCTGTATTTTGAAGACCACATATTTAAAGTCTTCCTCTGACATAGGGAGGTAACTACTATTCCCCATTCCATCAAAAAGCTGTTTTATGTGTCTGTGTGTACAGTGCTCCCTATCCCTGCATCTGGCTACAGTTCTGTGTCTCCATATGACACCTAGGAGTGTCTGGTGACAATGTCCGTGTCTGAATAACACAAAAGCCTCCTGAGGAGTCCCATTCTTGTGTGTGGTGCCCAGCTGACCATGGCTCTGCTGGGACTTTTTTATGGATTGCAAAACCCAGCTGATCTGAACAAAAGCTTTAGTGACTGACTCAAGACCTCACAGGACACTTGTGACTGAACACAGAGCTTAACTAAGAAATCCAAAGCTTACATCATATCATGAGATCATCCTGATTTAGGCTGTCAGCCTCAAGTTATAATGGAAAACATTGTTTGATTTCATTCTCTTGGAGAGAATTTAGGCCAGTCAAAGGCGTATTCTTATTCAGTTTTGCTGTCTTTTCTGTGGAAGATGGGATATGATATCTACCTAGAGCAACAGTGGGCCACAAAATGGCAGGCAGTAATTAGAAATCAGAACATTTGCAAATAGGAGCAGACACTGAGCTATTACTGGTGTTAAAACTATTAATTCTTATGTGTCTCTGTATTTTGCATTGTTCATGATAAATTCTTACTTTTACAAATCTGTTAATTACTGGAAATTATTTGTCTTACAGTTTGGACAAATGAATATCTGTCAGTGGATAGAACTGCTGTCTGTGATACTTTCCACTGTCAGTCTTGCTTTGGGAGGTATTTGCTCATAACATGAAATCTGAGTGATAATGATGATGGAATAAACCAGCTTCCTGAACTCTGATGCAATAAGGATCAATATTTTAATGAGAATACAAAATCAATCCTGGATATTTTATTGATATTCTACTGAATTTGCTGTTATTCTGACCCTCTGTGAGTAAGAGTCCACTGATTTTATTAGTTCCTAATCTTTAGTGCCTCTCTGGAGTGAACTTGCTATAAGGGCATGGAGTAATAGGACAAGGGGGAATGGCTTTAAACTGAAAGAGAGCATGTTGAACCACAGAATCACAAAATACATTGTGTTAGAATGGACGTATCAGAATCATCGAGTGCAACTCCTGGCCCTGCATAGGACCATCCCCAAGAGTCACACCCTGTGCCTGATAGCATTGTGCAAATACTCCTTGAGCTCTGTCAGGCTGGTGCTGTGACCCCTTCCCTGGGAAGCCTGTTCCAGTGCCCAAACACCCTCTGGTGAAGAACTTTTCCCCAATATCCAACCTAAACCTCCCCTGACACAACTTCAGGCCATTACCTCTAGTTCTGTCACTGGTCAAAAGAAAGAAGAGAGCAGTGCCTGCCTCTCCTCTTCACCTTATAGGGAAGTTATTGACTGTGATGTGGTCTCACCTCAGTCTCCTCCAGGCTGACCAGACCAAGTGACCTGAGCTACTCGTATGGCTTCCTCTCAAAGCCCTTCACCATCTTTGTTGCCCTCCCTTGGATGCTCTCTAATAGTTTAATATCTTATATTGGTGACCAAAGCTACACTACATATTCAAGGTTAGCTTATATATAAGAAATAAATTCTTTACTGGGAGGGTGATGAGGCACTGGAACAGGTTGCCCAGAGAAGTTTTGGAGGCCCCATCCCTGGGAGTGTTCATGGTCAGGCTGAAAGGGGCTTTGAGCAACTTCCTCCAGTGTCTATGCCCATGGCAGCAGGGTTGGATTAAATAATCTCTAAGGTCCTTTCCAACCCAAACCATTCTAGGATTCTGTGATTGTGTAAGCTGAGCTAGGAGCAGAGAAACGCTTGGATAACTGCAACCAACACTTGTGCATTATCCACGGGCCCAGAGAAACTGAGAGTGAGATTCAACCCGCATAATTTATACTGCAAAGGTGTTGGCTTTTAGAATTAGAATTAGTTATATCCCTAGATATAAGGGTATATCTCCTTAGTCAGTGGAAAGAGATGATGCTTTTGAAAGCAGGAAATCCTGTTTGAGCTGAGATGACCTGGTTAGATTGGCTGAATTGCATACTAAGAATTCAGGCAAAGCAGAACAACAAAAGGAGCAAACATACAAGAATAGTGAAAACAATTACTGCTTTAAAATATGCTTTAAAAATTTTGTTTCTGTATTCAGATGGCTTTGTTTCTGAAATATCTTTGTTTTTCAGAACAGGCAGTACCGCAGGAGAAGGAACCTTTTTTAGTTTGGATGTTATATCTAGTTGTGCAATGGATTTTTTGCACCATTTCAGTATCATTTACTTAAGGAGTCTGAGCTGGAGACATACAAAGCACCAAGCCAAGAAAATCTGTCCTGTGTGTGGTACAAAGGTTGCATGTCAGAGAGATGGACAAGATGGCTCAAAAGCTTTGTTGGTGATTCCTGGTGATTAAGTGAGGTGTATGGGTGACAGCATAAGAATCCCAGTTGATACTCCACACAAATTAAAATATATGCATCTTTCATTAACTACTTGTCTGGGACTGTAACAGTTGCTAGAGTAACCTAAAAACAGGACTGTAAATATTGGATAAGAACATACAGTACTTTAATGAAATAAAGTAACTGCCAGGGCTCTGGGGCATAAGCATTCTTTGTTAAGGTTTGCAAAGTGTATTGTTTATCACGTAGGGCTTTGTGGCTTGGGAATTACTACCAAGCCCCAGTTTCCCATTGGAGTGCCTTTCTGTTATCTCATGTCATTCATGACCTTTGCTGTCAAGATAATTTCTTCCTTTTTAAGATTTTGGTTGAAGGAGAAAATCAAACAAATTAGTAAATGTGTACAAGAGACTGTGAATTAGGTGTCCACTTCACTACATTTTCAGCTTTGACCTCTGCAGCTAAGATGAAAGGGGTGGCATTTGTGCCTTTTTGGGGGACTTACCTCTTTTTTGAGGATATTTCTCCTCAGCCTCAGGATGTCAACTGTCTCTTGAAGTACCAGAGTGCTGAGGGGTTTCCTTCAGCATTTGCCTACAGAACTTGGTATAGCATTAGGATATGTGATGAAGGTCCCTGTAATAAGGCCGTGCTCTCTTTGTACCCTTTTTTTTCCAAGTTGGCTTTATTTTCACTGAAGAGAGGCCTAAGAAATGAACTGTAATGGTGATTTGTTAAACACCAGATTTGTGTTTGTGCTTATAGCTTTGGTTATTGATTGTCAGTTGGTGAGGAGATGGATCTCTGGAGAAATTGGAACAGGGTTGTGAGGTCAAATACAGTAATAATGTTATGCTAGGTGCATTTTGCATTTAAATGAGGAGCTGGCATTAAATCAAGACAATCCTAAGGTACTGGAAGATGTCTGGGTAAAGAAAAGGGCTGGTCTTGAACTTTTGCTAAGCAGTGTGGGTGATAAATAAAGGATTAGAGAGGAAGACAAAGGATAGCTAGGACGTGTATACACAGTTCTCAATGGGATAAATGCATTTTCAAATTGGATTACAAATTCTAATAGACAAATACTTTCTAATAAGAATTGTGTTATATGGTTACACTAGGTTTGTGAGATAACCTGTGCTGGCAAAGTACTCTCATCCAGCACCACTTTTAAGGATAAAGACAAGAATTGCAAGATTTCTCAGTCCAAATTCATATCCTGCAAGTTTTGCACTCAAAAAAAATCAGATGGGAAAGTTTCTGGAAGAACCTTCCTTGAAACAGGACTTGTTTTACTGTGTAAGGGAAATACATGCTAAGCTCTGCCAAAGGTTTGGAGATATGGATTTTCCTACATAGAAATCTCTTCAAAAGAGTCAAATGCATTTTTTTAGGGTTGTGATTCACTCAAATTGTCAACTTCCTCCAGTGTCTTTAGTGCCAGTCCTCATTGTGTTTGAAAAAACAGTAGTACAAAAATAGTCATGATAAAAAGTTATAGTTTGACATAGTTGCTCAGCCAGACATCTTCTATTTGCTTCAAAAAAGCCTCAGAGAATATTACAATTCCTTTTCATTGCTTTCCCTGGAAATCACTGAACATGAGAGATACGACAGTTACATATCTCAGACCCACTGCTCATCATTTATTGCTGTATACTAAAACTGTGCCATAAACTGCAATGCTTTTTCCCAAACCAAAAGATATTTGTAAAGTGTTTGGCAAAGAAGAAAGTTTTGAGGAATCCTTCACTAAACAATAAATTTACAATAATTCCCATCTGACACTTTTTTGCTTGGAAGTACAATTTCCATAGTGCAGTGAAAAGACCTCAAGAGTTTGCTGTCTACAGGTTATATCTTTAAGGGTTCTCAATGGCACCAGGATTGAATTCCAGACCTCTTGGGTGTGACTGCACAGCTGAGGGTGATGGACATTTTCTACTCTTTCTGAACTGGATAATGCTCTCATAAAGCAGCATTCAGTAAAGTGTGCAGATCTCATGTGGAAGCAATATGCACAAGTGCTGGGACCGAACCGATGGCTCACAAATGCAGAAGAAGCTGCACTCAGCAAATTCTTAGTAGTTTTCTTCGTGTGGTTACATGACAAAGTTACTGCAAGGCAAGCAGGAGTATGGATTTCCAGCAAGTTGATGAACTGCACATGTGCACACTCTCACTGTCCAACAAACCACTCTCTAAGAATGTACTGACAGCTGAAATCTAGTTGGAAATGTCTTTATTAGTGAACTAACCTGGGCACACACATAGTTCCACATGAAGGACTCAATCATCTACGCATAAAATAACTTGAATGGTTTCTGACAAGGTTTTGGCCCATTTGACCAGCATTCCTCCCAACCACCCACAGCCCAGGGATCATCCCCATAAATCAATGTACATGGCTGTTCTGTTCTGGAGGCTAAGAGACTTTTAGTATGAATCCAAGCTCAGTGGTAGAAGGTGATTCCAAGTGTGTGTAGTTGACATGGCAGAGCTTGTGTCCTGGGGGTACTGGGTGGCATCTCACAAGCACTGTCAGAATGTGTCTTCAGATTCTTCTTCAGATGTTGCAGGTTGTCCCCATTGATCTTGTGGAAGTGTATAATCTTTTGTCTAGCCTAAATAATATGCAGATAGCCATCACTCAACAGCTTGTTCTTGTGGCTAAATTTGACTTTACTGCATCCAGGTAGATCCAGTGGCCTATATAACCTCTGTGGACAAATCCTGGTTAGCTGCTAGTTAATGCATAAAAACTTAGGCTCATAGAATTCATGAAAACTGAAACCTTTGGAAAGTTTTTAATTATCTTGTTAAAGGAATGATAGTTGAAGTCTAGAGTGAAGCCTTGACATAGGCCAGAAAGCCAACAGTGTCCTGGGCTGCATCAAAAGCAGAGTGACCAACAGGATGAGAGAGATGCTTCTCCTGCTCTATTCTGTTCTGGTGAGACCCCACCTGGAGTGCTGCATCCATCTCTGGGGTCCTCAGCACAGGAAACACAGGAACCTGTTCCAGCAGGTCCAGAGAAGAGTTGTGAAAATGATCACAAGAATGGAACACCTCTTCAATTAAGGAAGACTGAGGGAGTTGTACCTGTTTGGCCTGGAAAAGAGAAGGTTCCAGGAAGACCTTATTGTGACTTTTTGATACTTGAAGGGGGCTTATAAGAAGGATGGGGATAGACTTTTTAGTAAGACCTGTGTCAGTAGGTCAAGGACGAATAGTTTTAAGGTAAAAGGGGGTAGATTTAGACTAAATAAAAGAAAATTTTTTTTACAATGTGAGTGGTGAGGCACTGGCACAGATTGCCCAGAGAAGTGGCAGCTGCCCCATCCCTGAAAGCATTCAAGGTCAGGTTGGATAGGACTCTGAGCAAACTGATCTAGTAGAAGATGTCCCTGATCACTGTAGGGAGGTTGACTTACATGGCCTCTCAAAACCCCTTCTAACCCAAGTGATTCTGTGATATGAATATTGGCCATATTCACCATGAGAAAGCTCTCTAGATTGCTCTGGTTTAATTCCGTGAGATGTGCAAACCCCTCCATCCCTGTCAGTCCAGTGGGTGAATAATTTTAACAGCTGCTGCTCTTTTCTGATCAAAGGATGTAGGGCCTGGCAGCAGCAGCATATCTGTACACATGGAACCTCATCTTGACTAAAGCTTCTTCTACATCACCACTTCAGTATCCTAAAAGTCTTCATTTGGCCTAACAATCAAATGTCTCCTGATTGCATTGCCTCCAGTTCATTGATCTAAGAAACATCAATTATTTCTATTAAACACAAATATTTTCAATAGAAATTTTCTACATACTGTGCAAAACTTAAACATTTTACAGATAATTTTAGTGTTCTATAATATTTTGATCATCATTCCTCTGCTTATTTGCTCTTTTGAAACCAAGCATGAAAACTGGCTTTTTCACAGCATCTGCACCACTAGAAAACTTGAATTATTTTAAGGAAGTAAAATCTTCCCATTCCAAACAGCACTAAAAGTCCACTTTGTCACAGCAATATCCCAGTGACGAATGTTCAAGGGCAAAGCTTTGATTAATGACAGCTGCAGTTTGGATTTCACTGATGGTGATTTTGTGCCTCCTTCCAGACAGCTGCACACTTACTGCAAG
Source organism: Picathartes gymnocephalus (assembly GCA_013390045.1). Lineage (NCBI taxonomy): Eukaryota > Metazoa > Chordata > Aves > Passeriformes > Picathartidae > Picathartes > Picathartes gymnocephalus. The sequence continues at coordinate 65,719 of WEKY01030230.1, forward strand.
TATCTAACTAGACATATTTATTATGCTAGTTTGGTTAAATAGTCGTATAAATGAAACATATGGATACTTGTATAATTTACATCTGCAGTGTGTGACTGTTATGTGAAGTATGCTTCTAGGAGAAGAGTATCCATCCTTCTGTTGAGATATTTCTATTTTGTTAAATTAAGGAGGTCTCTGATTAGGTTCCGTAGAAGGGAAATACCAGTCTGTTTAAGGTCCTGGGGGGCTGAAGGGATGCAGTTTCTCTCTATTTGAAAGCACATTAATACACTGAAAGTTGTCCAGTAATTTCAGCTGCCCTTCCAAAGTGTTGAGTTTAGCAAAAAATTAGCAAATTTTGCATGAGCACAGAAAACTGTAAAGCAGTTATTGCCTTCTAGTAAGTGTTCTCTCTTTTATAAATGTGAAACACTAGTCAGCAGTTGTGCTGTTGGAATTGTGAAGGATTGTAACTGTAAATGGGATATTGTGACAAGTGGGTAGGAGTAAAGCTGAGGTGAGACTCCTAAAATGCCTGGTTTCACCTGTAAGCTATTACTGTAAGGTAGTTAAAGTGGTGATTGTGCAGTATTTGTTGGGAACTTGTATTTTGCATGCGAGCAAAGCTGTAAAGAAACCATCAGTATGATCCATAACACAGATTCCGGCTATTTTATTGTACAGATGTTATTTCAACTCTAAGTTGTGTTACATATGTGTTACATAATGTTAAGTGTGTCTTCCTGCACTTTGTGTGCAGGCATCTCCTGCAAAATAGAAGCTCCCATCTCCGCTTCTATTACTCTGCTCTACCCGTTTCTTTAAATATCAGGTTTTTGAAGCTATCCATTTGTAAACTATTTGTTATTTTATATGCAAGGCAGAAAGTAATATAATAAGGTTGATTATACACATTGGTGGATACCAAACAGGCTTCATGTCCTTGATGGGCTGCATTCCCTGACCTTGTCTCTGCCTGAGCAAGGATTCCAGCCTTCTTGGCCTGTCCATGCTTGCCTCCTCCTTGCCCGAGGTGTTTTCCCCCATCACGTACCGTTACCTGTGGCATAAATCCCAATTTACCTTGAGGAAACACGGCAAGAGTCTCACTGTGCAAAAGGAACCTCCTATCAATTGTTCTGTGATTGTAGTCAGCAGTGTTGCAATGCAGAGAGAGATGCATAGACCAATTTATGGCTTCAGAATTAATTTCTCTTGTGAGTTGTTACTAGCAGGTAAGGTGCAGAAAGCACGTGCTCAAACACTTGTTGTTTTATTTAGGGACTGCAGTCATGGGGGTAGTAAAATCCTACAAGGTGGTGCTAGAATTTTACACATCACTGCAGCAAACAAGAAGGTTTGCAGCTGGAGAAAGTGCCCTGCTCCCACATCCTCAGCAGATTCCAACAAATTAGTGTTAATTCTCTCTTTTTCCTTCGTGTACTATTAAGTGCATTCTCTTCAGGAGCTAATAAGCCATCGTGGGTGATAGTGTCTTAAATGAAAGTATATTGAGAAACATTTTACTTCCTGTTGTTTATTGTTCTTTGTGTACAATACACTGCGCTCCTTAGGACAAGTAATTAATGCAGGTGATGCGGTTTTTGGGGGGGTAACTCTCGAGGGGATGGTTTATACCATATGAACTTCTTTTTTCTTGCTTGACAAAGGTTGGGAACAGCGAGTTGTCACCAGGTGGCACCATTAACCTTAGTTATGTTTCAGCGAGGTGAATGCAATGAAGTTTATGTTCAAAAGGAATTTAGTAGAGAGATTGGTCTTTTCACCTTCCTTCAAAGTAAACGCACAGCAGAGAATAGGCTAAATACTTCTTCTGTTCACTGGAACATTTTAAATTATTTCATGCATTTGCAGTGCTATAATGTGGTGAACAATCTTCCCTGCTTTGTGTATGGTAAGTAAAATGCATGCCTATATTTCTCCAGAAAACCCTTGCCTGCTTAAGAATTTTGCAATATATTTCACATCTGGTGCGTCCAAAAGTGAAATTTTCCCTAGTGAAATCCCAGAACAAGACCAGGGAATTCTCAGATGAAAATACTTGTGTCTAAATATTGTGTGAACATTTTAAGACTCTATTCTATGAAGCTAAGCAATAAGAAATCGATTTTCCTTACTTACAGTGAGTAGCACCATGGGCAGTGCAGGGGAGATGATGAGCCCCATCCCTGGCTGCTGTTCAGAAGTGGTGCTGGTGGTACCGGCCCCCTCTGCATGAGAACTGCTGCAGCCTCCATCAGCTTGCGCTGCTTCTTGGTACTCACAGGGTGGTGTAGCTGTCCTCTGAAGCAAGAAACAGAACTTTTCCCCTTGCAGACATTTAAATAGCTTGAGTTGAAAAGTTAGGGTTTGTTTTGAGAGGGTCGAGTTGCTTTTTAAATGGCTTTCAGTGAATTTTATCAGCTTGATCCTAAGATGGTAAACATCATGGTGTTTTTTCTGACCAGTGTTATTAACCTAATGGCAGGAGACTAGGGTGGCCCTTGGGAAACGGCAAATTCTTGTCTTCTGATCAGGTATTAAAGAAATGCAGACCATCAAACAGTTCTTTCTGAATATGCTGGAATATTTAAAGTGAGCATTTTTTTAGCTAGAAACCTCTGGGATGCTTTAAAGCATGGTTGTGGGGTGCAGGTTGTAGTTCCTACTTAGATCATAAAACTAAGCAGGCAACCAGAGATTTATACTTTAAAAGATTATTTAATTAAATTTTTATTAGAGTGAAACCACAGAATGGATATTGTTCATGTGAACTGCAAATCGTGAGGTCACATCAAAGCAATAGGTTGATTATACTGAGGCTTATGCTTCCATTTCAGTGATTTCAAGGGCATTACTGGGTAGCATTTTATTGTACTAAACTGCAAGTCATGCTGTAATTTACGTTATACATATTTTATGTGTTTTTTTACCTTTGCTTGCTTGTCTGGTCAGCTGTGAAGGTCACTTATTATGCAGTCTTTGTGTCAGTGTCCAGTCCTTGTACTGAACAGAGGCACTGGAGTCTGTCCTTGGGGATATTCAAACCCTGAGTGGACTCAGCTCTGAGGAACTTAATCTAGTTCCCCCTGCTTGAGCAGGGAGGTTGGGACTAGGTGTTCTCCAGAAGTGCCTTCCAATCTCAGCCTCTCTGGCTCTGTGTCTAGCAGAAAAAAGGTCTTGGCAAACAGAACTTTGGAATTTCTCTAATTAAGCCTGTGAAGTGCCCCGTGTGGAAACTGCAGAATTATTCTCAGGTAGACTCCTTGCTGGTAAAGATAAGAGCAATATTCATAGCATGTGGAAAGAACAATTCTCTCAAGAGTTACATTTCATTGCAGTTTTTTACTGATGTTTACCCATTACTATGCAATAGATACTTAAATTCTAATTTGTCTTCATCCTCTAGCAAAGCAGAAAATGTGCATGGTGACATAGTGAATAGAAGGTAGAAAGATTCAGCAACACAATAGCTTAAAAAAAAGTGCCATTAAGAATCTGGCAAGAAATATTGTCAAGTCTAAACCATCCTGTGTGTACACACAAACCTTTTCCAGTTTCAGTGTGCAGACTCAGTGGGCATTTTAAATAGCAGCAGTAGCATTATTACTGCAACCATGGTCTAAGAGAAGAAAGTGATGCAGGGCTTGTAGTGAGAACAAGATCAGCTAAGTAGGGGTTTTTTTGACAAAAGAGAGTACTGCCTGAAAGAGTGTTTCTCTAATGTTGATTTTATTGGTTTATGTAACAAAAGGCAAACAGAAACAATGACATTATTAAAGTCATCTGTGGTCCAAAAAATGTTATCTTTTTTCACTGTTTGGAGGATCCAAATGGGGTATCAGGAAACAGGAATATCACTCCTGAGTCATGATACTGTACTTGTTTATTGTTTTCCTGTTTCTCTCACTTTTAAATGGAGACATGGACATGGCAGCAAAAAGGAAATAAATCTGATGTGTAGATATCTTTATCTAGGATGCTGCCTTCAGTAGAATCCTCAGCACTATAAAACCTAAGTCATGTTTAATAACATAAATCCTAAACATAAATCCTAAATTCCTTGGTGTTGTAAATCACTAGTAATACTTCAAACAATTTCTTTTCATTATTTTCCTAGGGGGTTTAATTTTTGTATTTCCTCTTTATATATTTCTCTACATTATGTCACATTTCTGGTTTAAATTGCTTTGCCTTTTTTTTTTTTTTTTTAATTTTCTATGGTCAGTAGAAAGTCATTGATTTTGTACACACATCATCTGGGTTTCCAGCACGTACTGCAAGGACCCAAATGTTTTCTTGGGTGTGATGCTGCAGGCAGCTTCCTGTGCTTATAACTGATTCTGTTCCTGACAGCTTTAAATTATTGCTGTTTTCTTGCCTGCAAGCCTTCACTGAAACTGAAATTCTTGCTCAAGCCCAGATATATCAGGCAAAACGTGGGCAAAGCATATGAAGAAAGCAATTTATCCATCACTGACAGTCTAGCAGTGCATAACAATCTTTTAGCAGCTGGTCAATGGTGAACAGGGGCAGTGGCAGTTTCATAATGTGTCATTTGGGGTCAGAATGTCTATAGGACCTGTAGACCTCCTATTTGCTTTTCAGAGGTATATCTGCACTCATATAGACAACCCATGAATAGTTTATATTTCTTTTTCTGTTAGGAGCTTGCATTCATGTTATTATTTATACATTGCTCATCTAAAGTGTAGCAGAACTGACAGGTTTTGACTGGAATGGAGTAGATCTGATTTCAACTAAGCATAAACTTAAATAGGAGGTTTTCAGGAATCCTCACCTGGATGAAATTTTTTGTGAGTGATTTTTCTTCTTAATTTCTTTTTTAAATGAATTGACAACAACTAAAATGATTTATAAATGACATTCATATTTGGCAAGGACTGCTGACTGAAAAACAATCATAGAATATATCAGATTGGAAGGGACCTATGAGGCTTGTCGAGTCCAATGCCCTGTTCCTCACAGGACTACCTCAAGTAAACCATACGAGTAGGAGCAGCATCCAGACATTCTTTTAACTCTGACAGGCTTGGTACTCTGGCCATAGAATCACACAGAATCACAGAAT
>WEKY01030231.1:2783-12818 GCA_013390045.1 Picathartes gymnocephalus
CCCTGCCTGCATCCCTGCTGCACCCCTGCCTGCATCCCTGCCTGCATCCCTGCTGCCATCCCTGCCTGCATCCCTGCTGCCATCCCTGCCTGCACCCCTGCTGCCATCCCTGCTGCCATCCCTGCTGCCATCCCTGCTGCACCCCTGCCTGCATCCCTGCTGCCATCCCTGCTGCCATCCCTGCTGCACCCCTGCCTGCACCCCTGCCTGCACCCTGTGCTCCCCTGTGCTCAGGGATTTGGCAACTCTTTCATTCTCTATCACTGTGTAGAACTGTGCATAAACATGAGCTATAGGGATTTTTCGTGCCAGGCACGGCCTTTTAAAATGAGTCTAAAAAGCCTCTAAATTCCTTTCACTTTGGCCAGTGGTTTGAAATAGCCTTGCCCTGCACCCGCTTTCCCAACATCGATATTTACCCCCATGGGTGGATTTCTCTGTGTGAACTAAGTTCTTGCTGGAGAGATTTAATTCTAGACCCATTGCACTAAGTTTTGTGGTATTAACCTCGATTTATAGTGTGATAACTGGTGTTAGAGCCTGGTCCAAGATTTTCTCTGTCAGCCTGACCCTGTCCTGGTCTCTGTGCAAGGTCAGTTGGAAGGACACTGAGAAAAAGAAGTGGGCAGTGATTAGCAAACTTGCATTAGGGAAAACACCTAAATATCTGTCTACTAGAAAACATGAAAAAAGAAAAATAAAAGGAAACATTTTTGAAAAGTGAACAGAACTTTTTCAGTTGAGAAATTTCTTATTCCTGTTTTTCCCATCAGGATGTTAGATTAAAAAAGAAAAGTTTATTGGAAGGAAAATTAAAAAAAAATAAATCTGGTAAAGATGGCTTGTGAAACAATCACTTCCCATCCACATTTTGTTTCAGACATGACAATATTTGACCTTGTTAAATGTCAGTTGCATTGATTTGATTTGAGGGGCCTGGATTGTGAATCACTAAGTACTTGCCCTGTAAATTTGTTGGCCCTTTCAAGAAAATTTCTTACTGAAACTTGAGGCTTATAACAGTGAGTCTACCAGGAGGGTTTATTCTCTGATAGAGCTTCCACATATTGGTTTACAGCTGTACCGAGTCCCCTTAGAATGATTTTTTTTTTTCCCCCTTTCCTAATATGAAACTTGATGCTTGGAAAATCTGATAAGTGAGTTTCATTTCCCTGGAAATTTATTGCTTCTATTTCCAAGTGCAAGGAAATAAAACAAGTAAAAACAATAAGCAGTCTGTAAGGAGGGCATTAATGAGGGGTCACTCTTTTCTCATGTAGGCTCAAGCTCAGGAGAAAAGGAGAAGGGAGTTGCTTTGGGGGCAATCTAAATGGCTAGTGCAGTATATTTTGCTTTATTTATTTGGTAGGATCAGCTCTGCTCTATTTCCCTCTTTAAAATGTGCTCTCCAATTCCGAGCGGGATATTTATGATGAGAAATACAAAGTCTTTTCTTCAGGTAGTGGAAACTCCTTTGACTTCAGCGCAGGGACTGGATGATTTTTAGTTGACAAAAGACTATTTGTGCTGCTCCAAGCATGTCTGAAATCAGAAGAGCCCATTTGTATATGTAAAAAAGATGCCATAGAATTCCAGCATCCCATCCTTATTCCAGTGGAGAACTACATTATGCTCATCTAATTCCCCATTCTTTCATTTGGAAATGATGGTGTTCTTCACTTCTTCCTGGTAATTGCTGTACAATGCTAAGGAGCTGCCAAGTTCCACTGCAGGACTCATTATATTTAGTAACGGTGGGAAAAATTGCCATCTATAGAGCATTTTATATGGCAAAAAAACTGGGCTTCACAACATTGCAGATGTGCATCCCTGTAGATCCTGTCACCGAATCAACTCCTAAGTGAGACAGACTGGTCCATTTTGGATGCAGGGAGGACAGTTTGGAGGATAAACATGACAATAAGAGACTTTAATGGAGGGAAAATTTACTGCTAACAATGTCACTTTGATTTTTAGATTTCTTTTGCACCAGTTCCCTGTACTTCCCCTCGTTTGCTTAGGAAAGTTGTACTCATTCAAGCTGTCTTAATTTTTTTGTATTGTGCAGCAGTGACTTAGTTGTGTGTTGTAAATGTGATGCCTTTTTATAGACTTTATAGCAGGTTTATTTTTAAATGTATTTTCTCTAGGGAAGGGCACACAGTTTACTCAAAATTTGCCATATGCTTTGCATCTCCAGTAAAACAGTTGTAGAAAATACCATATTTTTAAATCTGGTGAGTTGTGAAGAATCAGAGAGAGGCTGGATGAAGAACACTAGTTAGAATGATAGATACTCAGAAACTGCTTCCCTTCCAAGAGTAAACTCCCATGAAGGAGCTCAAGAGGGACTATTGAAAACATTATTGTGCTTTCCAGGTTATAGGCCTTGAACCTGCAAACACTTGTGCATGTAAATAACTTTATATAGGTAAAGTAAATGCTTTGAACTCAAAAGGGCTGCTTGCATATAGGAAGTTTTTTATGTGTGTAAGTGCCTGAAAGATTAAAACTGTAGTTAGTGTTTGATTAACGTTTAATCCTCTGTGGCTGTGCTGCCTTACGGACAATCCAGAGGGAGTTTCACAGGAGGCAGCTCAGGAGCTGAATGTGCAGATGAACTTTAGCTCCGTTAGTGAGGCTGGGTTTAGATTTTCAGTTTCAAGAGGATATAAATATGTTGGGTTTTTTTTGGTTTTGGGTTTGGTTTTTTGGTTTGTTTTTTTTTAAGTTTAAAAATAAAAGTCAAAGTTACCTCTTCCTAAACTGGAAATCTGAATTTGTGATACATGTTGCTGTTCTGGCTTCTTTTCCTTTAAGTAAAGAAGTCTTGAATTTAATTCACAACTTTTTTTACATTTTATTCTGCTTTTTTCCATCTTCAATGTCTAAAGAAAAGTGAAAGAAATGTAGAAAGACAATAGTGTCTTTTAGAAAGTAATATTGCCTTTTATAAAATTATCCTGATCTTTGCTCTTTTCATTCATCATTTTACCCAAATCACCATCAACTTTCAGAGGCTTTTGATGAACTTAACATCACTGTTTTTTCCAAAAGGCCAAAGACCACAACCCACACCCCACAGAAGCTACTAAGAGTTTTTCATTAAGTCTGTTGGAAGCTGATTTAAATCCCATGCAATTAGAGGACTCCTAATTACAGGAAATACAGGATTTCTTCGTATGAAATTCTTTGCTTGTAACTATGGGACCACACAACCTACAATTGCTATAAGATTTTTCTGCAAATTATTAGTCAACCCTTGAGCAGAGTTTGTGACAGTGCTGGCAAACAATGGACTTAAAGACTGTTTTGAGGAAGTGTCTGTGTTTACATGGGAAGTAGTAAATGGGCATGGGTAAGGCATTTTGAAGAATGAAGATCTGGAAATACATCCTGCAGGAATGGTGAAGCACAGAGGGAGTGTTTTTTAGCAACTGGGGGAAAGGGTGCCCGGAGCTTCATAGTTCTTCATAGAAAGGACATTCCTGCTGATTTTCTTCATTTATTTGATTCCAAACCACTTTTCCTCTTCTCTCTTTATACACACACCTGTCTGTTGATATCCTTAAAGCAATCTTTGTTATTGAATACATCTTTGGCTCTGCTGCTTTGTGCATAACATGGAAACAGTGTTGTGTTAGCCTGCTGGTCTGAGAGCCTCATCCTGGTCTATGGCTCCGTTTTTCTCAGCTCTGTGTGTGCACACTTGGAGGACAGACAAGTAATCAGGGGTGAAATGCACCTCTGTGCTGGGTAAACATTTAAACTTTATGATCCTTGTCCTAGCCCTGTACATAAGGGTGAATTTCATCCTCCATAAATGTAAAGTCTTCCTGTGTTATTACAGTTGCCTCTCTCCATTTCCCATTATCTTTGAACCCCCTCTCCATCATTAAGCTTTCTTTTAGGATCCAGGAAAATGTCATTCTCTTCTCTTTCTCTGACTGGCCTCTGGTTATATTAGAAAATAAAATTAATCTCAAGGGGAAAATAGCACTTAAAATTATTACTACTGTTTAGCTTACTAAAGTGATTTGCTCTCCGTGACCTGTCTCAGGCTGATCCTTGTACAAATCAAATCAGCACACAAAACAGCTCTGGAAAACTGTTTCCAGACTCAGAATTTCACAGCTCCTGAACCTTTCGAATGTCACAAGCAAATCAAAAATGAACATATTGGTTTATCTGTCTCTTTAGATCCCAGACAGTGTGGGTTTTTTTAAAGGCACATATTCTCCCATGCTCCATATGAAATATATGAATAAGCCAGCTGTAATGCTTCTGGGTGAGCCCATACCTAAATGTTTTGCTGAGTGGGGGCTGGAGAAAGTTTTCATCCACTTCCAAGTTTATCCCTGTGTTGAGGGGGATTAATGTCACTCTGACCTTCAACAGTTTCTCATTAAGCTGTCTAAAATATGAACTCTTACCAAGCGCCTGCTCTCCATTTTAATTGGATGGGTTTATCAGTGGGCTGGAGGATAAAGCTTGTGGCTAGAACAGGCTTCCATGATGTTTCCCTGAGGCTGAGATAATTCCCTGCCAGGGGCACTGGGAGGGCACAGCCCGTGGAGCCCCAGGAGAACCGTGTGTCCTCTCAGCATGGCCAGAGGTGCTGGCTCAGGGTGGCTGCAGCAGGAACACGTTCATTTGTTCTGCCTCCCAGCTGCAAATGGGTGGAGGTGTTGGAGCTCCCTGCCTACATGGCTGTACTTTTTCACTCTCACAAGTAGCTGGAACCACTCTAACTTGGGTGTCTGTCTGGCGCGCTCTGTTGCACAGTGCAGGTGTGTCCTCAAAGCTCCAGCTCCACAAGGAATAGGAGGCCAGTCCTGTGACACACGGATAACGTCACTCACAGCATTAGGCTCTGAGCCTGTTTCCCTTCTGACCTCGCTGGGGCGCAGGATGCCACAAGGATGACTTCCCTTGAAGTCCTTCCTGTCCAGTTCAGCAGATAAGATACCAATGTCTGTGAAATATTGAGGAATGACATTACAAAATCCATGACAACAATTTGTTCATCTCGTGGTGACCTCTTGTGGAGTCATTTAGAAATCAGGCTTGATCCATCATGTACGGTACATTCTAGGGGGAGGAAGACAGGAGTCATAATCCAAAATGTTCTTGGGCTTGGAGGGACAGTCAGCTCACGCTGAAGGACACACTCTCCCATGGGCTCTCTGAGTCTGGGTTTGATGGCAGAGTCATTTACTTCTCTCTTTGTACTCACTTTCTATCTTTGTGCATAAAACCCAACTCGTCCTTGACTCTCAAGCACAGGCTTGGCTTTAAAGAATTGGCATTAAAACCCAAAGTGTGTTATAACAATAGAGCAGCACCTTATGAGAAAGATCCCAGCTTTTGTGTCACCCCATTTTTTACATTGTCGTTCTGCACATATGGTAGACATCAGAGTGATTGTGGAGCCTGCAAGGTGCAACTAGGTGTGAATTGTTTAAAACAGGACTGCCACCAAGTTCATGTCCAACTCTGTATTTGGAAAATCTAGAAGTGATTGTTCTTCACCCCCTGCCCATGTCTAATGCATAAAATCAAAACCTTTCATACCATTCACATTATTTTTATGCCGATCCTGCTCAAAGCCAACCTTTATTTTTCATTAATTCTTGCAAGGCTTGAAGCAGTTCCCAATGAAACCAATTGCCAAACTGATTGTGGAAGCCAGATCAAATCTGTAGTGTAATTTCCCCCCTGCTTTTTTATTGTCCTTGCTCCAAGTCATTCCTGTCTCATGCAAACTACAATAACTATGGCAAGCGTTTACTTGTGGGAAAAATTATCTCAACTTCCTCTCTGTGCATATAATATCTAACAATGTACTGTACTGAATAGCATATTGAGAAATGTCATTGATTATTCAGAGTTTAACATGATGAGCCATTCCATTCTTCTCTTCATTGAGACCAATTTATTCTTACATTCAGATAAAATTACAATACTCTAAATAATAAAATAAATAAACCCCATGACCTACTTTGAGAAGGATCCCCTTTGCAATGATGTTTTTAAAAACACCCGCATGGGTCAAGGTTTTTTCCTTTTATCCCCACATATTTGTTTTGTTTTTCATTTTTTGGCTTTATTATTTGGTCACTAAGCAAAAGGTTTTGCTGGGTGGCTTTTTTTTAAGCTTGAGGGAGAATATGAATGTCATAAATATTTCATTTTCCTAGCACATCTTGCATTGTTCCTCACTTTCAGACCTTGCCAGCAGTCAACACAGTAGTAAATTTCAGCACCTGTGGACCTTTTTCAGTAATTTATGATTTCCATTAGATTTCCATTAGAGATGGACTAAAACAGTTTAGAAAAGTGCTAGCACCTTCAGCCATATGGATCCTGCCTGTCTCTGAGGAGGATGGTTGGATTTTGCTGTCTGTGCCCATGGCTGCTGCCAAAGGTTTGGGGCTTCAGTTGGAGCTGTTGGGTCTCAGTGCCAGCCAAAATGCCTCCTTGGAGAGGAGGTACCATAGCTGAGAAAGGAAGGGCAGGTTGAAAATAGAACACCCTCTCAGTAAAAATGATGCTGTTTCTCCCTTTCTACCCCTGCCAGCTTGAGTGCAAATTCAGCCCACAGTGACTGGCTTCGCTGGGTCACTACAAGTGTCTGTAATTCAATAGCCACACATTTTTGTTGGCAGCACTCCATCCTGAGCTTTGTGGGGTGCCTTTCCCCATCCTTCCAGCTCTCCTCCTCACACACCTGTGGTCTGGTACAGGGCTTTGCTGGTAGTCATTTTTTCACTAGGAAATATGTTGGAGGGAGGCCTTAAGGTAAGAACTTTGAGGTCAGTTCAATTAAGAAATTTTCTTGATATTCCCTCCAGCTCTAATGTGAGCTTACAGGCAGCCTGTGTTTGTTCCAGGACCAGTTGTGAACATGGAAAATCTCCCACATGCCTGCCACAAAGCGAGATACAGTGGCAAATAAATCACAGCGAATAATTTAGTCATGAATTGTCCACTGGCATTGTATCATAGCTTGAATACATTTCCCATAATAGCTCACGATAGTCCCATTGACATCCACTTGACTTTTATGAAGTTTTGCAGATTTCACTCTCATATGAATGGCTCTGACTGGCGTAGGATTGAAGCAGCTGATTCAAGGATTGAATATTAGACAGGATAATAGATGAAATATTGTACCCATGGCATTTTCTGGAAGCTGTCCGCTGGGTGGGATTGGAATTTTGGTTGTTCTGTCAGTTCAGTGTTTATTAATTACTTTAACCAGCTGCACTACATCGAGCCACCATCCCCATGTAAAACTTCCCCTTTGTTGCCATCCTCTGACCACCTTTCAGCGCTGTCATTCCAGCAGTCGGGTGCTCTGGGGGGCACGGCTCCTACTGGGACAGCGTCACACTCTGAGTGCACTTCACAATGGATTTCAGCAGGCTGAGGAGTGACATTATCTCAGCAGGACACCTGCCCTTCACCTTCCGTGTGGCACCCACCTCGGAAAGGTCAGCACTTGCAGTTTAAAATAATATTTTAACCATTGCTATTCAGAATTCAAAGGAAGATGGGAGTGAATGTCAGATAGCCATGAAATTCGTGAAGCCCATTACTCCACTCAAATGACAACTGGCCCCAGACATACACTTTGAATATTCTTTTACATAGGTTTTAAGCACATTAAAAAAAAAAAACAAAAAACAACACATTCTGCAGGATATTTAATGTGAACCCCAAGTGACAGCAGAGTAGCAATTTGCATTCTAAAAAAGTTATGTGTTTAAAAAATGCATTGGTGAATTAATACACTGAGGACTTTGGCTACTTTTATCTTGTTGCTTTCTCTCTGCTGCAGCCTCGCGTACAGCTTATTTTGGAATAGCAGTAAATCTACTTAAAAGACAGTGAAAGGGTGTCCTGGCTGGAGCTGAGCACACTGCTTGAACCAGATTTGTCTCCTCAGTGTAGCGTGTCTTCCCTCCAGTGGAGCATCTACTTCATACTTTTGGGGTAGAGGTTTTTAAAAAATGATCATATTCTCAAATCTTATTTACCTCATAACCTGAAATGTAAAACTGAGAAAGCAGTTTTGTGAAGTTGGAAATGGCCAAATAAGTCACACAACTCCTTTTCTGTTCCTTTTTTCCTTTATATGAAGAACATAACTCTGGGAGCCCAGTTCATAAAACAAATGTTGTTTGTTGAAAATGGAACACATCCTCCACATATGTTTGATAGTATTACATTTGCACCTTTTTTTTTTTATCATTTATGGCACTAAAGCACAGCAGCAGAGATGGCAAAGGTAAAGAAAAAAATCTGATTTATCGCTGTTTTCTTTGATTTTACTGCTGATGCAATTCCAAAGAAATTAGTGGAGTCCTACCAGCACGAGTCAGGCAGCGCTGAGCCACGCTGAGGCATTTTGCTTTGAGAATCTGGCTGAGTTCTTCTGGGAAATGTTTCTCAATATCAGCTCAGCATGACGAGGGCATCACCTGGCTTGTGGATAGAGTCTGTCTTCGGGGGTTAGACACACCTTTGATTTGCTGAATGATGCCTCCTGTATTGTTTGATGGAACAGCAATGGGGAGGCAATAATTCTGGCAGGCGGCTTTAAGGAGCGGCTGGGGGAGCAGATGAGCCTCACATTTACAGATCCCATTTCGACCTCTCTGCTCTGTCCCTCTAGCCATCATGGCACTTTCTGGAGATTTTGAGGTACTGAAGGATGACCCAAGGGGTTTTTTTTCAGTATTATCATAACATTTCTAGATTTGGCGAAAGAACTGAATCTGATTTTGTGAGATTTCTGGCTCAGTTTTTAAGGCAACTTGGCTATGTTTTTATAAGTGCCCTCTCTTAAAATTCCCAAAGGAATCAAAACCATAGAGTTCATGGAAGTCTTCCATTAGTCATCACGGTAAAAGGTTATTAATTGTAAATGCCTTTATATCCAGAATTAATTTTTTACTAATATTTTTCTAAAAGTATATACTGTGTTTAGGCCTGCTGAATAGAAATGAAATTGGAGTAACAACTATTGAAAAGGCATTTTTAACAATAGCTGTCAAAAGAACATTGTCTTAGAAATGGATTAAAAGAAGCAGCCCCGTTTTCTTCTAAAGGAGAACTATTTTCACTGAGCTTCTTTTATTGATAAATTTCCAGAGACCTTGAGTTGTGCATTATTTTCTAGCAATCGATGTTCATACTTCATGCATTGTGTTTCCTACCATGTTTTGAAACATCATAGAACATGTCAACAGAAATCCATAAAAATTCAGTTGATAGTTGAAAGCATAGAATTAGTCAAAGAGGGGTTTTTCTTGGGGACGAAAGACCCTTGGGTAGGGGGATGTGTGCATTTTTATGCCTGTGTAAGGTAAGCCATGCTCTCAGCTCCACTGCAGTGTGCCAGTGCAGCCTTGGACTGATATCCAAACACCCAATTTGGCCCGGAAAGGAGGTGGGCCACGTTGCATCACTGCAGAGCCTTACTTCAGGCAAGTTTTCTTCCTCTGTTTTCCATGAAGCTGTTTAATTCATAGAGCTTTGATGTTTAAACTGGTCCTGACCTTCTGTGAGTACTTCAAAAAGGGAAAATTAGCTGCTTGGAAAAATAGAACGACTTAAAACTAGCAATTTGGGACGCACATGTTGAGGTCCCACTGAACTTGTGTTGACTTCTTCAACTCTTTTTGGTATTATTTCCCGATTGACTTATAACTAGAGAAAGGTGTTAATTTTCAAAACTTCAGGAATCTCTGTTTATTGATCTGTCTTTGAAACACTGTCCCTGGTACAAGAAGAATCCATCAAGACACAGGGAGCTGCTCTAAACACAGGGCATAAAAGACTTTGATTAACTTTATTTTGGCTTTTACTTACCTCTAATGAGTGAAATGATTAATTGGATAACACTCCCTGGCTTCACTATAGTTGATGGTCCATAACAACTCCCCTGGTTCTCATAGTTTATAATCTAGCTGTCAAAATATTCTCTAGGTTAGATCTTGGGAAGAAAGGTCTTGACATTGCTTTTTT
>WEKY01030231.1:12835-51558 GCA_013390045.1 Picathartes gymnocephalus
TACTTTTTTTTTTTTTTTTTTTTTTTTTAACAAAGCAAATCTACTTCAACTATTTGTAAGTTATTGAAGTCAGTGGAAAACATCCCACTTTAAAATATGTGCCTGGTCAGTGTTAGCTAGTTATTATTTTGGGAGGATAAAAATTTAATACATCATTTGAAAGTATTTTAAACGTGTAGCTGATCTTTGCTGTGATTTATTATAGACTGGCATATACATATATTGTCAGATTTTCAGACATGGAGAATGTCTCTACTGTGTATTAATGGTACTTTTTGAAATAGCTGAATTGATCAAATTTTTTTTGGCGATCAACAACTGCTTGATATTTTGGAACTTTTGAAAATTATTGTTTAAAATCCTGTCTTTTTAAATTACTTTTACTCAATATCTAGTTCATTAAGATGTATTTGGGCCCTGTATGTATGGAGACAAGTTTCCTTCAAGTCAGGCTTCAGGTTTAAAGCTGCAGGACAGCTTTTTATTCTAGGATGACTTTATCCTCATATCCCAATGTTTTGAGTTTTCCTGGAGTGAACACATCTTTCCCATGTGTTCAAACTGTTTTGTCCCACCAGTTTTGAGGGCTTTTGGGTGATTAAATTCAGGCATCTGTTCCTAGGCAATCTTTTTTCCAAAGGGGTCTTTCCTATTCAGAGCCCATTGCTGCCCTTTGCTCGATCGCAGTTACTGATGGGCAGATCCAGGTGCTGGAGCACTGGCTGTGGCTCACAGGTCCTTCAAAAAGAAAGATTTTCTCTCACCTTTTAAAGCTTCCTGGAGGTTCGGGGTAACACCTGAACAGCTCAGGGAAAGGTCCAGCTTCAGCTGTTTGCCCTCAGCAGATGGTTGTGTGGGGTTGGATGTGTTTCACTGCTCACAAAATCAGACCCGTGCAAAGATGCAAATCTCTCTCGTCTCTTTCGGCAATTTTTGATGGTCCTTATTGCTGTTAAAATTAAAGCTAATTTTGCCCACATCCTTGTTGTTTTTACTTGATGTGGTTATTCTATTTTTGTAATTAAAAAGATTTGATTAATTATGCTATGAGTATTTCCTTCCATTACTATAACCCTCTTCCATTATGTTTTGGTGGGTTTTTTTTGGTTAATAGTAAATTCTCTTTATTTATCTTTTACACCAGCTTTCAAGGAAAAAATTCCCTAAGTTTCCTACATTTTTGACTTTGCATCTAAGTATCTCAATTCTATTTTGACATATTAAGTGTGTGTGTATGTTCCAGATTTCTTACTTCGATCTTATTTCTGGTGGAATTTTGCCATAAATTCTCTGCGTCAAAGGGAATTTGCCGTTAAATTTGAAGCCTCTGCTGCTTTTATTAAGCCAAATTCTTGAAGGTGCTAACTCCTCTCAAAATCTGTAATTTTACTGATAACAGAAGGTGCTTATTTTAGTGTAGAATGCTGTATCTTCCTGTCTTTTTATTCAGTCAGTTTACTAAGATAGTAGTTAAAGGATATCCCAACAGTAAAACTGAGTGGAGGAAAAGATCCTTCATAAATGCAAAAAAATCTCCCAAATTTCCTACCCAAAACCCCCATAATAAAATCCCAGATATAAATTTCTACACACTGGGCCAAATTCTTATCCAGCTAAAATTAACATCTGTGGCACTAGGGTTTATGAAAGCAGTGAAAAGTTTTGCACAGATATCACACACTGCAGAAATCCTTTTTAGCACTGTAATAAAACATAAAATAAAACTGTCTGTACTTCTCTGTGTCAAACCCTCCCTTTTTGTTCAACACCACTTCTTAAAAAAAAAAAAAAGATATCTGGATATCTGGTTCTAGTCTCTATAAAGCTATTTTATGAGAAGATAATATGAAATTATTTTATGAGAAGATAATCTAAAACTGTTTTACAAGAAAATAATCTAAAAGTCTGTCCAGAGATTGTCAGTAGAATCAGATCACTGATAGCAAGACCCCACAGTGAAACACAAAGCCTTTTTTTGACTCATGTTGGCAAATGGTACAAACGTTGAAACATGAAAGTCTTAGAACAAAACTGGAAGAAAAAGTGTTGTCTTGAGTTGCAAGGGGCACCACTTAAAACGTCTTCTGGTTACCAGTGGGTTTTAGCTGTAGACAAATTCCTTTCTGAGCATGGCTTTCAAAGAACCCTCAGGTCTGAAGTGAGCTGATGAGATCAGGCTGTAATGTGAATTCAGACACACTTCCTTAGGCTTGTTCACAGGGATGATCCATTTAACTCCTCACCGGCAGCATTTCCAAAGCAGTTTATGATTCCTCCTGAGAACTGGTCTTTTTAACTGTGCCAAATTATGTCCAGTGAAGGAATTCTGGGATCTAAAGTGGTGCAAACTGGGGACCATGAATTTTCCAAAATTAATTTCTTTAATGAATACAAATACTTGAATGTGTCTTAAGCTGTAATGTTTTCATCTCTCAATTTATAATGTTTAAATAATCAAGAACTGCTGAGTGGGCTTTCTCATCTGGTTATTTGAAGCAGTCCACACAGAGTTAGTGTGATCAGTACTACTGTTGAGATGAAACATGAAAAGTCTCTGAGTAACATCTCATGCCAAAGTGAACTTTACGGTTAATAAATTTGGCAGTTCAGAGGTTATTTAGTCAGTAATTAAATGTAAGAGTCAATATTTAAGTCCAAGAAGAAATCTTGAGAATCTTGATCTTGTTAAACTCCTATCTCAATTGCATGATCAAAGCCAGCAGAAGTATTTTTCTTTGCAAGTATCACTTTCAAAGTCACTGACTCTTCTTCCACAGGGAGTTTGATTGTTGACTTCAGCTGAAGTAAGTTTAGATCAACACTCAGCTATTTTGAAAAATCCTCCCTGATACTTTCTCTGACTAGAGACATCTGAACTTTCTGAGGTTAACCCATCCTTGTTTTGGAGTCATCATCATGTTTTTTAATCCCTGTTCTCAACGTTCTCAATCGAAGTTGTTTCAAATGGGAGAGAAAAAAAAATTCAAAGCAATTTATTCTTCTTTTCTTTCTTTTAACAACTAGAGTAAGCAGCAGATTTATTGAAGCTGCAATCAGATCTGTACAGCGATATTTATTGTCTCTCTAAGTGTTATCAATCGTATAATTTTTGTTCTTTGATTTCCAGTTTGGTTAAGATAGGGAGAGGTGGCATAGGACAGAGGCTTCCTTGAGCTTTTGTTTGGTTTGGATGGGGTTTTTCATAACCATTGGTCTGTTTTGCCCATGATGGCACCTGATACTGTGAGAAAACTCTGAAGAAAACTTCTCTCTTGTTAAGAGGAACCTTGTGGCTAATGAAAAATCATCCTTCTGTCTGATCATAGTGAACAAAGTGAAAAACTGACTGGATTGAATTTGAAAGCATTGACTCAGACACTTCTTTCTTATTCTGAATGGAATTTTCTTGTTATATATACAAAGTTCAGAAGGACCTCTAGCAGGCCAAGTAGTGGACAGAAAGGGAGAAACTTCAGCAAGTTTAGGAAAATAGGTGGGCTAGTAATGCCTGCACTCACTGTACCTGGTTGATATTCATTTCTTTGGAAACAAATCTTGGTATTAAAAACAGTGAGGAGAGTAGAATTGGGGCTGGATCTTTGGCTGGGATAAACCAGTATTCTGCTTTTAATTCCAGATATTTGAAATTCTCAGTGCTGAGCATACTGTAGAATGACATCTGTCATATGGAATCTGAAAAAACCACCACCTAAACATACAAATTGGTTCATTCTCATCTGATGTAGTAGACAAAGCTGAAATGCTTGCATCAACCAAGAAATTAGATCAATAATGTGCCTTCAGTGTGGCTTATCTCTGTTTGTTTTAAAGTAAAGCCCAATTCACATCCTTCCCTGTGGTACATACAAACACTGAATATTGAACTTTTCTTTTTCCCTAGTGATTTTCCTATAACTTCATTCAGCTGAACTCCTGCTTGGGTTTTTTCCCTGCTATTTCTAATTTTTCTCTTCAAGGCAGTTAAATAATAACATGCACCTGTCTCCTATCCCATTAATCAGACTCCTAGTAAAACAGTTGTACAAATTGTACAAATGCAAAGAATCTGCCTACTGGCACGTGTTTACCTTGGAATAAGTTCACGTTGATGTTTCCATAAGGGTTCACATTCTCTTTTTTTCTTTTTTTAAAAAAGGAATTCTTGACATGAAAATGGATACTTGCACTTAGTTGATGTTTCTATGAGTGATAAATAGCTGCCTGAAAATAATGCCCTACCTAGATATGCCATGCATTTTATAAAGGGGTTTTCTAAGAGACAAATATCTGATTTATGGCAACTGGTGTCCTTGAAAATTAAGGATACTTGTTTTGAAGTTTCATATTGTATTTAGAGGAGCTGTAATCTACTGTGTATTATGCAAATTGTCAGCATCCTCTTCTCTTCTCCCCCATTTGTAGCACCCTTCACGGGCGCTTCTTGGCTGTGCGTGGGTGAAGGATAATTCAAGTGCCCTCTAGCACTTCAGTGACTGGTGTTGCACAATCAGGGAATCTGGTGTCACATTAAGGCAATTCTTATAATATAATCAAAGTTCTGATGTTGTACTGTCCTTTAGATGAAACAAACTAATGAAATGTATTGACCCTCCTTGCGCACTTCTGAAGCGAAATGACGAAGCGGTATTGAAACTACATGAAATACATTGACATTGATTGTGAAGTCTGCGTTCCCAGAGTCACTTTGGTGGCTGATTAAAGTGTCACATTGACAATATAGCCCCTTTTGAACAGGAAATTAATACCAGCCTGGTGGCAAGGAATGTTCTTCCAGGCTGTAGCTTGCACTATCACCAGTCCTCAGAAATGAATCAGAGGCTCAGCTATTCCAGCGTGGCACGCTGTTTTCCCTGATTATAACAAATAGATTGAAAATGCAACCACTATGAGGCAAGAAAAAAAAAAAAAAAGAGCTTGTGACATTTTATGTTTATTCTCATGATTCAATATGTGTATTACTGATAGGAATTTCAACAAAGACTTAACATGAACTATGTGTTTTCAGTCAGTTAAAGCTCCATTGAAAGTAGGAGTCACATTAGCTATGTCTTTCTAATCCATCTATCATCTGTTTGAATACATAAAAGCCTTTGTTTTACTATGTGGCTGATGTATGCACAAGTTGGGGGAATTTCTATAGGTTGGGATATTCAAGCACAGAAAAAAAATGTGTGTTTGACAGGCAGAGGGAGAGAAAATTAAGTATTCAATGCATGGTTCAATGCTATAAAGGAAGGAATGAAGCAGGTGGAGTAGCAGTGGAAGCTTAAAGACAGGATCATCTCTGAGATCTCAGGGCCCGTTTCTCCATCCCAGGAGCATCCTTCATAAATAGCCTAATGTAGGAGAAATTGAAGGAATGGAAAGGAGCTGTGACACAGGAAACAAATATTTATTCATTACTAAGTGAGAATCTAAAAGGGAAAATTATACAGATGTAGAAAACAGACTGCAGTTCTGTCCTAGAAAGATGAAATTCTAGGCCTGTCACCATCTCACATCACAGTTCATCCTTTTTTAAATTAAAGGAAGATGTGTTTTTGAGCACTGTGTTATCCAGCCATAATTTTCCTTCTTGAAATGAACTTTGCACTGGAGTTGTAGTGAGCAGAGCTGTACTGGTTTATACCAGCTGAGACTATGACTCCACAGCCTCTGTCCCCTTACACCTATTCCCAAAACTCAGCTGCCTCTCCTGCAGCTCCACAATCCTCCACAGCACTGTAGGTTATAAAACTCTCACTCTGAGTGCCCCAGGTCCCAGTCCCCTCTTCTGGGTCTTAGACTGGGTATTCAATTCTCATCGTGTTTTCCTCTTGTCCCTGTGCAGGGGAGTTATACAGGGCAGGATGGAATTGGAAGGAACAGCTCTCTTGTAAGATGTTTTAAGTGTGATGCTGGAGAACAGGCTGGCCAAAGAAAACTGATCAAGGCTGGAGGAGTTAGGAGAGAAAATAAGGTAGTAAAAATTCTTGCCTTGCAGTCCAGCATGGAAGTTTTTTTGGCTCATTAACTTGTGAAATAGTTTGGAGATTTTCTAGAAGGTATCACAGGAGTGCAAAGCAACAATATGGCCATTAATAACAGTTTTATTACCAGTTAGCTGTACAGATAATTCCTGCATATTTCTTTCCACATCCAGAGTTCAGCATGTGCTCTCTATGCACAGCTGCTCTGAGCTAGGGCCGGCCAGAGAATACCCCAGGAAAAGATCCCTGTCAGAAAATGCTCGCCTAGGCAAAAAGGTAGTGTTTTATGGACATGCTCTGACCACAGAAATTAATCAGGTCTCTACTGGAGCCAGCCACACAACAAGGAGCTAAATCCTGGTGCCCCAATAGCCCGTGTGCCAGGCTCTCAAAGCCAGTGGTGAATCCTGGGGACTGACAGCCTTGGGCTCCCCAGCTCCTGACTCCAAACTCCCCCAGAATCCCCAAGTTCTGTGCCAGCAGCCCGGCCCTGTGGGTTCTCCAGATGCAAGAGCATCCAGCTGTTTCTCAGCCTCCCTCAAAGCTGGCTCGGGTGGGAGCCTGGCAGCACTGCCATTCCTGCCTCAGCCCCAGGGTCCCTGCTGGGCAGGATCCCACAGGAGCTTTGATCCCTGCCTGAGAGCTTTGGGTCACCTGAGAGCTGATACCTGAAGGGCCCATCATCCCTGAGCCATCCCAGATCCATCCCAGGATGCTGCAGCATCCCACTGCCCTAAAGCAGAGTGATCCATCCAGCCTGTGCTCAGCCTGGGTGATTTGCTAGAGGGATCGAGAGGGTGGGAAGCCCCTTTCTAACTCGCCTCTTCTGGAGTCTGTGGCTCCTTGTTCAGGAACATTGTTGTTACTTTCAGTGCTGCTCCTGCTGTTGATCTTGGCCTTTGCTTCTGTGATTTCTGTTCCCCGCTGCACTACTTAGGTGAACAATAAGTTCCATTTCCAGCAGTGGTCGGCCTCCTCTCTTACCCCTTGCCTGCAGGAATTTCTTTTGTTTGGTTTGATATTTTTAGTCACGCTGTGTTGTAATAATAAGAACAAGACCATGGGCACGCGAGATTCCAGCCTTCCTTCAGTTGCCATGGCTTGCCTTTGCACGTTGTTATTGCTTTGGATGAGCTACTGCTGCTGCTGCAGCCCCACTCCTTGATTTCTACTTCTTTAATACTGTTCCCTGCCTTACTACAAAGTGAACAGCAGTGCTTGTTCTCTCTCTCTCTCTGACGTCTTGAATCCACCCACGAACCCATTATTTTCTGTACGGCCAAGACCAGTGTAGGAGGGGGGGAAAAAGAAATGAAAAGAGAAAAAATAAATAAGGATAAAATCCTGTGTGCTTTGGGACTGTTCCCTGCACTGCAGAAAGTGCCTGTGCACCCCACTGGAGGTGCAGATCAGGACGTGACCCTGAGCTCCACGTTTGCACTGCACCCAGAACATGACGTGCTGGGAATGAGGACACTGAGGGGTCAGACAGAGCTGAAATCTCTGGTGTGTAAGAAATCGTGTCCTGTCGTTGTTTTTAAAAGCTGCAGAAGCTGTGGTGCTGGGACCGGATCATGGTTATGCTTTGGAGAACCATGTGCATGTGGAGACAAAATCTGAGGGAAAAATAAACCACTGTCATCCCACCCAGCTTGTCACCCTGTGGCCACTGAGGTGCTGACAGGGCACAGACTTGGCAGAGGGGCCAAGGGTTCAGACAGGCTTTGCCACCAGCTTGCATGAAGTTCTGGTATCTGATGGGACTCTCAAGCAGCTCTGAACCCTCAGTGCTTTTTGTAACCGCTCATTTTATGCCATTGATGAACTGATTTATTAACTTCTATAACACATCCTTTCATTCCTACGTCTTTCCTTTTTCTCTACATATTTCTATTTTTGCATCTGTCCGATAGAGAGGTTGAGTAACAAAAATCTGAACACTCAAGATCTAAGACAGTTGCCCCAAAGTACTCCTTTTCAAAATTTTCCTCTGTGATTTTAACTACGAAAAATTAAAAGACTGCCAGGTACCTGGTACAAAGTAGTGAAGCTGCAGTATACTTTGTTTTCCTAAATTTTGGGTTGAAAACAGTTCATTTTATCACACGCGTAGTTCATCCTGTTAAAATATTTTCCAAACTAATGAAGCACTTTAAATACTTCAGAAGAAGGAAAGTGGTAAACAAAATGTGTGAGCTACTGCTGGGATCCCTTTCCTAGGCCTTAATGTGTGCCATCTATATTGTGTCCTTCTGTCCTTCTCCACCAGCTGGCCTTTCATACCTTATTTTAAAAAGAGGGAATTGGATATTCTCTTATTTAACAAACAGGCAAATCAATCCATACGTATATACATATATAATATACCTCTATATCTATCTCTTTGTACATATAAAATAAAGCATTGATTTTTCCAGCTGTGGTTAGTTATTCAGCTTACAGTACAAAGGCCTTCCCTCTTTATGTAGGTGCAGGCTGCTGCAAGTCTTTTGGCTATGTTTTTATGATGGTTAGCACAAAAGGGTACCTATTTCATCTATGTAATTCTTCACCTTTTGCACTGAGGGAGCTTCCTTGGAAAAGATTCAAACATTTTCCTGATTGCTCTTGCAAGCAATCCAAAAATCAAGGAATCTTATGTAGTTTTCTTTAATGCAGTCTGGATGATGAATTTACATCTATATATCAGAAACACTGTCTTCTGCCCTACATTACTAATGTCAGAAAATTGCCACTATATAATTCATCAAAGTATTTCTATAGACTCCCCCTTTATTATCTCTTCTCTTGCAAACGGTATAATTTGCCTTCATTCTGTGTCAATGAGAGGAACTTTAATCTTGGAGACTGCTGGATAAGGTGCTGTACACATTAAAAGAATGGCAAGGTAAGAAGGGAATGGGCCTGGATAAAAATATAGATTAGGAGCTATTTATTAGCAACTGCAAACATGGCAACAAAAGACTTTTTAAAAGCAGCTTGAAAATTTTGCTTAAAATGGTCACATAATGAAAGTATTTTTGCTCTGTATGTGTTTTAATCAAAATTATTTTCCTAGAGTTTCTTTTACACTGAAGAGTGTATGCTGAATTCTAAGTTACACTTCTTTAGAAATGTGTGGAGACATAAAGTGGATTTAACTGTGAGAAAGGCTCAATATCTCATAGTCATATTGTACCTTTCACCCTAGAATATCCTAAAGTACTTTTCACACGTAAAAACCTGATACGTAATTGCACCTGCTTCAGATATGAAATGCAGCAGTTGTTTAATGGTGCACAGAAACACTAGACAAGGGTATGAGGCCAGAAATTGAAGAATACAATATCCAGCTGAAAATCCAGGTGGAATTTAGGATGGGAGGATGTAATTGCTTCAATTAGAATTTTTTGAGAATAATATATTTAATAGGCGCAATTCCTGGCCCTATTGGAGTCAATGAGAACATTGCTGCTGATTACAAATGAGGTTGGAACTCCTCTCATATCTCTACCTTTATGAAATGTTTAATGAAATACTGTAGTCAGAATTGTTTGCAGGATTTTGATTTTCTCATCTCCAGCAGAAGAATTGGCTTGATCCTCAGCCCAGCATTATAGCTATGAAATCTTGTTAAGCGCCTGTTTTACACCCGTAAAAGGGAGAGGAGAATTGGATCCAGCATCTCCTGTGGCCTTTCCCACCAGCATGGGATATTGGTTCATTCCAGCTCAGATAGAAATGTCAGCTGCAGAATCAGCCTGACGCACACAGCTGTTCCGTGGAGGTTTCCAGTAAAAAAGTAATTTCCCATACAAGTACCCTGGCCGATAGCTCCTGTGCCGTGCTGCTCCTGTCAGCTCTCACGTGGTCAGCTTTTATGACTGTAGGCCATGTTTTAAAATATCAAATGTTTCTGTTCAGTCACTGTAGAATGTTAATAGGTAACGGCGAGGAAAGGACTGTGATGGTGTAGATGCACAGGAATTAAAAACTGTGAAGATTGATAGATTTCTGTGGTGAATAAGGAAAATATTCTATTCTATGCATTTTTCTCCCCTTTCCCTTTCATTCCTTCCTGTTTTCCTCTCAGTTCTTTCAGGATCCAAAAGGTTTGATGCTGATCTTAGTGAAAATCTTCCATTGATTTGGTTTAGATCCTGAGCTATGAAATGCAAATACCAACCCATGAGCTGTTTGCTTCCCTTTAAGCATTCATCCTAAAGTGCCAAAAAAAAAAAGTCTAAAAGTATATACCCAGGTCTGTGACTTCACATATCTACAGGCATGTGCTCTCAGTGCCTGGACTTTGGAGTGGCCGTACCCTATTGCAGCTACGTGGTTTCTGGGCCAAAGCCTCTGAACGTGAACTCCTGTGGAGCCCAGGGGGAGTGTGTGGGTGTTTGTGCTGTAGCCATGTCCCAAGGAGGACCTCAGCACAGCTGGGGTGGGGCAGTGGATGCCTCAGCCTCCTTGAATGGGTCGCTATGGATCCCCTTGCTCTGGGGGCTTTGCTTGCCCCACATCACCTTGGAGCAGTGGGCCAGTGTCACCTCCAGGCCGTGCTCTGCAGGAGGATCAGTGAGTGGAGCAGTGCATGTGAAGTATATTTTTTGTACTTGCTGTCCTGGGAATGAGATTTCCATGCAGGAAATAGGCTGAAAATTCCCAGTATAGAGAAGGCCCAAATTCTTAGCATGAAGTTCTGCCCCTGCATCGCTGCAGGGGAGTGTGATGGCAACAGAGAAACTGCTGGGACTGTCCAGGTGTGCGGACAAGTGCCCCAAACAGTGCCCTAAAACTGATCCGGCAGTATCCCACTCTGGGAAGGGCTCGTATTCTCATGCTGCATAAGCAGAACTGGAGGCTTTCAGCATTTAAAGAAGAAACCAAAGCAAGCAGGAGCCAGCAGTGATGGAGAAGAGCTCAGGGCTCTCCCCAGTTCCAGCTGGATGCCGTGTGCTCAGGTCCTGCCCTCCAAAGCCCTGCCACTCTGCCAGGGAAAAGACATTTCCTTTCTTTCCCTCAAAGATAAACACCAAATTTTTAAAAGTGATTTACTTGAAAGCTACTACCAATTTTTTCTCATTTCATGCCCCAGCTTGCTTCTAGGTTGTTGCTGTGATTTTTTATTTCTTCTTTTTTTTTTTTTTTTAACTCATAACACATGGACTCTTTCAAAAACACCAAGTATTTGAGATAAAACTGCTTTCAGCCTACGGCATAAAATGTAGGGCTACATGAAAGTAAAAAAGGATGAGAGCTTTTCAATCAATTTGATGAAAAATTTAAGTTAATTAAAAGAATGCTCAATTTTTCCCTAGAAGGCGACACTGATCTTTATTATTAATGCATACCAGTGTTTCATAACTGTGCATAATAATGGCCTGTAACATCAGGCACAGCTTCATCCCCAGCTTAATTTGTTACAAAATCTTTTTTGGTATTCTTAAAGCATGCCCTTTGCCACTGTATCTCTGATGCTCTTGGGCTAATTCCCAACTCCTAAAGGACATCTTATTTTATGCTCACACCTGAGAATTAATTTATCAGATTGTTTTTTCAGTTTAAAGCTTTTTAAAAAATAATAAAAAAAATTAAAAGACATATAGAGACCCTTCACTGCTTGGCTTTCATATCACTTTTTTAGTATTCAGATTCAATTAGTGGAAATAGAAGTAGAGGAATAATGTTCATACAGGCTGGAGATGTGGAGTAGGAGGAAAGGGACAGAAACTAGTCCTTGAGTGATAGACACAAGGTTTTATTTTCTTCCATGTACATAACTGGAGGAAGTGCCTTTCCAAGATGGGGGCATGTACTGAAGCAGGATCTTGGAAAAACCACAGTTTACTGTGCCTGCATTGCTGTTGTTTTCCATAGTAGTGCATTAATTGTTAACTCAAGTTGGTAAAGATTTATATTTCAGAGTTGCCAGCTAAGACCCAGTTCCTGCTCTCTATTTACACCTCTGCTTACAAGGAATAGGAGTCCTCCCACCTCGCCTGAACTCCACCCCTTTTTCCATCAAACTTCAGGAACTTCCCTGAAGGATTTACGATGGAGCACCAGCCCAGTGCTTTCCAGATTGATTGAGGTAGATGGTTTTGCGGAGTGTAGCTTGGATTTTCCAAGAGCTGAGCAGCCTTTGAGTTTAGGGAGTTTAAGGGGATGAAACTTCCCAGTTGGAGACCTTGTTTAATTCCCTACAGTAGGAGGAATGAAATTATGCCAAGCCATACATCCGGGGTGATGCAGGCATGACATGCAAGCATCCCTTTGTTCTGGGGGGGAATAAGATGAGAGGAATGAGTGCTTCTACTTCAGTACAGAGCCTGGCACTCCCTGTGCTGCCCCAGGAATAGGTGCAGGGATGGACCAGTCTCCAACCTGAGCAGTTCCCAGGAGAGGTAGGCACAAGGCACAAAAGGGGTGCCATCACTACTAAACAGGGATACAAAGGAAAATCTTCAGGATGAAAAAAAAGATTAATTTTTGAAACTTTGTGTTTCAAAGAATCAAGCTGAACGCTGATTTCTCTCCTTTTTTCTGTATATTCCTTTTACTTCTAACATATATACTGTAATAAATATAGAGGAAGGTAAACAGAATATTTCTTTTCCCCTTTAATAAATATGTAGCAGACGTGCAGGTCCTCAACGAGGAAGAGAACCAAAGGAAGGAGAATGGGAATAAAAGTAAATTCTAGGTTGCATAGCATTTATCAAGGAGATGGAAAAAAGCTGAGAGTTGAAAGCAAGATTTAATGACCGGAGATGGTGATAAAAAGGTTCATAACAGTTGAGTTTTATGGTAAGATTTGTAATGAAGAATCCGTTGGCCAACTGGTTGTCACTGGCTACACATGAACGCAGCCAGGGCCTGAACCAACCTTTGTTCTCTGTGTCAGCAGAACGCAGGAGCTCTGGTGGAGCCATGGCTGAGTGGGGATCAGCAGGACAGATTTACATGCAGAGCTGTTAGGAATTCCCATTTGCCTCAACTGAAGCCTGGGTTGGAAACTTGCCACTTTACCAAAAAAAAAAAAAAAAGAAAGAGGGCTCTGTGTTCCAGGGGGAACTTACTGGTTCAAGCCAGGGGCTCCGGTTTAAGAGCCTTCCCCCTCCCTAGGGACTGTTCCAACCCCAAGTGGGCAGTTTTGCTGGGATAGACTTCCTCAATCTGTTCCGCCAGACCTTTCTACTTTGCATAAATAATTGAGCATTCATTAGAGCAGGGTCTTGAGCCTGGCTTTCCCACAGCTGGGGTGAGTGCCCTGACCACCACACTATTGATTTTCCTATCCCGACCGATCAATCTTTCATTGATCTCATTGGTGCTAATTGGCAAAGGGGGTGCCCACAGGATGTGTGGTGAGAGCAGGAGACAAATGTAACCCCTGTGAAAATAACACCGTGTCCTACCCAGTGGCAAGGACACAAACACTGCTCTGTGAGACCTGTGTGCCTGGCATGTCTTCAGGTGTTCCATCTTGCACAAGATCAAACATCCTCTTTCTAATGATTCCAGTGCTGCCATCCAACATAACGTGTAATAATTGTGTATCCTCAGTAAAAACAACGTTTCTGCATAATCATGAAAAGCACAGTTGAGCTACAGTCTGAGCTGACTCAATTTCTGTAACAAGATTCCGCTGTGTTTGCCCAAATTGGCATAGCTCCTCTCCAAGGGACTGAGAAATGACGGCAAATCCAGCATGAAGCCTGTTGTTATAGGAAGTGTAGGGAGTAGCACAAGTTTATTGTCAGCCTTCAAGTGTGCCTTTAGGTGGTCACCACATCCTGAGACGCTGCTGATAGAACAAGATGACATGCTTCTGAAGGCCTGCCAAGAGATTCAAACAGACAATATTGAAGACTCTTGCTCTGCTTTTCTTAGCAGTTTACTATTTCCCTTCGGAATGAATATGAAATTATGCTGCTGTGATGAAACCCACAGTGTAATGAGGGACACTGGGAAAGATTAGCCAAGGCAGATAATGTCTTGTAGACACTATCTCTTTGGCACCTTTGATACCAATTATACCATGACATCTCAGAAGCAAGTCACCTGTCTTAGCTGAGGAAAGATATCCAAGAAAATCTAACAAGCTTTTTTTTTTTCGTTCATTGTGCAATGAACATACGCAATGATATAATAATAATTTCCCCTGGTACAGCAGGAAAAAAAAATTAAGTAAAATTAGTCCTCAACATGAAACCATTAAGAGCTGTAATTTATTTCAGAAAGTGGAAAGTGTTAGGGAGAAAAGGAAAAAAAACCCAAACCCTTTGCTGATAATTTGTTATGTTCTGGACCCAGTGAATGACCTTATACATATGGACTTAAGTATACTCAGCGGGTACAATATATCTAAAATGACACAGAGGATTGAGCCTAATTGATATCATTAGAGCCCTGGTCCTTTTACACTTGGCCTTTGAGATGTTGGTGTTACCAAGAAAGCTGCTTTTGATTTATTTTGCTTTTCTTCTTCATCCTTTTGCTCTCTCTCTCATTCTCTCTCTCATTTCCCCCCCTCCTTCTCTCAAGTTCTGCTCAAAGGCCAGAGCCGGGGAGGTTAGGAAGTCACGATCCCATCCAAGGGCTGCAGTGCTACAGATTGCAAATTCCTTTCTGAAGTGATAACTTCTAACAAGAGGCACTTGGTACGTTTGACCAGCGCTTCTTAGGGATAAAAAAAAAAAAAAAANCACCTTTTTAGGAAAAAAAAAAAAAAAAAAAAAAAAAAAGAAAAGAGTGCAATTGTATGGATAAAATACCAGCAACACTTATTCTAGGTGACTCTCTTAGGGGTTAGCATGGGCTTTATCTTTAAAGGGGATATTCTCTGGCAACTTGTGGCAGAAAGGAGTGTAGTCAGCATAGTGTAGATTGCTGTGGCTTACAAATTTTTAAATTGCTTTCATTTTTAACCAGTGAATATATCAAAAACAAGGTCATATGATCTTCCCTTATAAATTCTACAGTGAATAGGTTACAATTAATTCAATGTTTCATTAAGTGGTTTACAGATGAACTCTTAAAGGTGTCACTGACTTTGTACAACATCATCTTTATACACAAATACAAACTAGGTCTGTGCATCTAGCATTGCCAGTAATGTTTATGTGCAACAAAACAATAGCACAGTACAGGTGGGAAGAGTGATATATGATCTTGTACCTAGAAATCTGAGAAGTCTCAGAATTTTGAAAGTTAGAAGATATTCTTCATTAACTGATTGTTCTGTTTCAGTGGCCTTCTACTCTATTTGTTTATTTTTCACAAAATCTATTTCAATATGTTCCAGAAAAAAATGCCTGTTTAGCTGTAGCATATTTGGTTTTTTCCCATACTGATCAAATGCAGGTTCGGCTGAGACTCATTTAAAATGGTTTATCAGATATTCAGGAATGAGATTTAATGAACTTTTAGTAAACAAGAGAAAAAAAACCAAACCACTGAAATTCTTTAAAAGAAACTTCTCTACTTAGAAGTCACTTTTACCTGCATTTTAACTAAGTTATCTTGGTACTGATCCAGTGGAT
Organism: Picathartes gymnocephalus; assembly: GCA_013390045.1. Lineage (NCBI taxonomy): Eukaryota > Metazoa > Chordata > Aves > Passeriformes > Picathartidae > Picathartes > Picathartes gymnocephalus. Next base: position 28,356 of record WEKY01030231.1, read on the forward strand.
CCTGAATTGGAGCTCCAGGTCAAAAGGGAAGAACAGGTTCCAGGCTACTCAAGGAGAGCAGTTTTCTTTCTTTGCTGAAAGGGCTGGAAGTCACAGTCAAAGGAAAATGGGTGTTTTGTGATCTGATTATGGTGAGTAACTGGCTCTTCTTGAGCAGCAGTTGCCATGTGAGAATGGGGATTGTTATTCCAGTGTCCTTGCATCCTTGTCCCAGTTGTTGGTGACAGTCAGAGAGATAAATGCCTGTAATGAAATTGTTCCACCAAGCCCAGCAGGTATTACTGCAAACACTGGAGCTGGAAGGACTCTGAGTGTGGATTCAGGAGAGGGGACACTTATTACAGGTGGGGGAAGAAGGAAGAAAGAGAAATAAAATATTTTAATTAAAAACAGGCAGACAAAAATAACCCCCTGTCCTACATCCTTTATTCATCTGCTAATTGAAAATGGGAGACTTGTGAACCCAAAGTGCACAGGAGCACATCCATGGCCTCTCCAGGCTGCCCTCGCAGAGGCAGAGTGCTGTGGCACACACTGTGCACAGGGAGCAAAAGGACACAACAATTAAAAGGGAAATGCAAAGTACAGCTCTTGAAATGTCATGCACGTTAGCAGCACAAAATGCCAGTTGGGGCTCCTTGTCATATTCTCTGCATCCTTCTTTTCCTTACTTCTGTATATTTTGTTCTGTCTTTCCTTCATTTCTTTATCCATGCGTGTTGGAAGGTGAGGGCGGAAGCCGGGCACACGCACAGGGGTAAGCACGACATCACCACCTCCCTTCTCTTGATTCATTTACCCGTCTAACATCTCACTTCCCAAATGGCCACCCCCAGCACTGCCACCCCCAGTGGCTGAGCCCATCACCCCCTTTGCCGTTCACACCCCTCAGCAGCCGGCGTGTTTTTGTGCTCAGGGAGCTTTGTTGCCCAGGCCTCCCTCTGGGCTCAGATCACATAACTATAAATTTACTCTGGAGCCCCTCATTCCTTGTTGGTTTGCTACATCCTCGGGCCTTCCTCTCTCCTGCACTTCATCCCTGCTGTTCTCTCCTTGGCATATGCACCTTGACCCAGGCAGCCTCGCACATATGCAAGATACAAAAAGTCCACCAGCTGGGATCAACAGTAAATAAATCTTGGTGCCAGTATTAAGTTACCGCAATTTTATCCCCTCTCTCTTCCCTTCCCCACCCCTTCATCGATGGGAGAAGAATATGAACTTGACATTTGCTCACTGAAAGCAGATGGATGAGGTAGGTCAGCATTAGGTGTAACCCTAGCACTGTTTCTTTGGGTTTCCTGAAGGATGGAGCTAAAAGAATTCTCCTGTTGGGTCAGAGGCCACATTAGTCATTTGCTTAAAGAAGAACTGTGCAGAATTAATCAAAATGAAACACAGGTTTTCATGTCTCTCTCTTATTCAGAATCTCTCAGTCCTTTCTTCCATTCCTCTTAGAGGAAGCAATATATTTTATCCTTTTACACCTTGTCCTGCAGAGGTTTTGTTCGGAGTGGTGTCACAGGCCTTCCCCTTCTGTGTAGAAAACCATTTTAATCAGGATAAAGCCTCCATGTGATACTTGTAAAGGTCATCTGAAGCTGGTGTGTTAGTACCAGTGCAACCACAAAAAAAAAGACTCAACCCTTCATGAAGAAGTTTTGAGTTGAAAAGAATGATTCTATTCACTGCATTTTTCCAACTTAAAAGGAAAGTTAAAAGAGCAGCTCTAACACTCAGAAGCAAAAAACTTTACATATTTTGTTTCACTATAACCTGAGGAGAGCAAACTATTCAGGGAGAAAGTCTTTCATTCTTGTTTCAAGAGCTATACCCCGAAACTGATTAAGAGCCTGACCTTACCATAAAACAGGTCACAGTAATATTTTTAGGGGTTTCTTTTTTTTTTTTTTCTTTTTTTTTTTTTTTTTTCCTTTTTTTTTTTTTTATTCCCCGAGGTTGTTATCTTGGTCAGGGAGGTACCAGGGTATTTATGGTTTACAGTTTAAATCATCTCACAAAGGAAAAAGTTTCTTTGGACTGAAAGCTTTTGGCAGCAAACTTTCACCTGCTATTTGAACTGTTCCCACTGTTTGGCACACTTGCCTATAAAAGCTTAAAATAGTACATCAGGATTTTGGTTTCTCTTGATATTTTTCCCCCTCTTCTTTTCCTCCCCTGTTTTTCAAATGCTGACTCTTCCTATTTGCTATTCCTGAAAACGTGTTAATAATTTAGTTGGGATTTGTGAGATGGGCATTCAGGGTAGGACAAAATGTCATTATTCTTCAAGGAGTTTTCATTTTCCTCAGCTTCTCCCCAGCCATGCCCAGCAGTCTGAAACACTCTTGTTCCTCCAGCACTGCAGCGAAGTCTTCACAAACATTCTAGAAACTGGCTTCTCCTAGTTAACTCAGCTGTAAACCAGTTGAATTTCCACTGCCCTGAAAAATAATCCAGTTTATTCAGATGCATTTATAAAGCAAACAGCAAAACCACCCACTGTCAGTTGCTCACACATTGGCATATGCACACACAGACACCTTCAGCAGCCCATATAGCACTGACAGTATGCACAGCTGTTATATTTTACGCTATTTGATGCTCAATAATTAGCGCCTGTTAAGGAAAAAAGGAGAGATGCCACACTACCTTGCAACAAATAGCAGGAATCAGTATGTCCAATTTATCAAGACCTACTGCTGAAAGGAAGATTCCTGTTATAATTTCACATGATGTTGCTGTCACTATTACACTTGTCAGCACTATGATATCAACAAAAGGCTTCTGGTGTATCTCGCAGGCAATGACTCTTCTTCAGATTCGCTGAAGTGAGACAAGAAAACCACACAGATGCTTGGTATTGTCTTAATTTAATTGGGGGTTTGGGGGGAATTTTTTGCTGTATTTGGCACTTTTACTGATATTTTTTGGTAGGAGAAATGGGTTGAGGATCGGACTCGAATCTCGTTCTCAGCTGCACATATTTTGTGATAAGAAAACCATTTAAAATTGAGGAACATGATGTATTCAGGCAAGTTCTTAGCAATGTCCAGGAAGCAACCAGCCTGGCTTCAGACTCGTTCTGCAGGTGGTGTAAAATTGCTTGTGACCCTCCTGTGATTAAGAGATTTCTGTCAACAGAACAGGGTTGTTGCATGGAAAACTGTGCAGGTTCAAGACAACCCAGCAGTACAGAATAATAGAATCATAGACTGATTTGGGTTGGAAGGGGCCTTAAAGATCATCCAGTTCCAAAACACACCTATCATGAGCAGAAACCCCTTCCACTAGACCAGCTTGTCCCATGCCCCATCCAGCCTGGGCTGGAACACTTCCAGGAGTGGGCAGCACAGGTCAGAGCAATCTTCAGTCTTTCCTGATGTGTTTTAGCTGCCTGCAGCTCAGCAGGGAGACTGTGGCAGGCAGAGCATGCTGGAGGTTATCCATGGCTGTCAGGGTTCTCAGCTGGGTTCTAAGAACTCAAGGAGACACTAGGATGCTCCCAGCAATAGCTGGTGGTTCCTCAGCCTCAGAGACACCTGCAGGAGACAGGTGAACTACACGTGAGGCAGCCTCTCCCCAGCAGATCCATGTTTGGCTTCTAGAGCAGAGGAAAGGATCCAGTCTGTGATAAATGCAGAGACCAATAAATAAATATGCACACACAGGATTATGAAAACCAAAAATGAGATCCTGACCATGTGTCTGAGAAGGTAATGTGCAGACAGGCCAGATTTCATGTCTGCACATTTCTTGCAGACAAATGAGACTCTGGTGTGCGTGAGTTCTTCTGGATGAGTTTGATGGAATATAGACGTCTTAATTTGCATACACTGTGTTTAAACCTCATAGATTCGGTATCAATTAAATTTATTGAAGTCTCTCTAGCAGCAAAATCTCCCTGATTATCCACAGTAATGTTTTCCTAGGCTTCTCTTGCTACTTTGATTCCCTTGTTGTTTTATTCCTCACCCTGGCCTGTTGTAGTTCCATGTGCAGAGATGCTCCAGGCTACTTCATCAGGAATAATTTTTCAGCATCATCTAAAGGTTTAGTGCTCTGATTCTGCAACTTTTGCTTGCTCTGGAGCAGTACTGTTCAGCCTGATATTTGCAAATTGCTCTAGGTCTCATTGCCAATTGTAAACTTTCAAAAAATACGAGATTGGTTTTGAAATCATGAGTCTTTTTTTCAAGCAATTAGTTTCGTAAGTTCTGGCACGAAAGAAACACTTAGTTCCTTCAAGATTTGTTTTTCATAATTTACTGCCAGTTACAAGAGATTTTCCTGTAGCTGAAGTTTCTTTGGTGGATGCTCTCGTGCCCTATCCCGTGTGTCCCCATGCTTGTGCTTTTCCCTCTGGCCACTGATGGAACAGACACAGTCACTTCTACACAGCCCCTGTTTTCACAAGACTTGTTAGAGCATCATTATTTTTGTCAAGTAAGTCCTTCCCTCTCCCCAGCATAAACACCTTCTGATCACATACATTTTCCCTTCAGAAAGTAGGCTATAAAAATTAACAGATGTCATAGTCATGGGGTTTTTTTGCCCTGTGGATTCTGAATCTTACATTTAAACTTGATTGATGTTTTCAGATCTGATATTTTCAGTTGCCCCTGTAGCTGTGAGGACTAGGAAAGTATGTTTTGGTCTTTCAAAATCAACCTGAGAATCCTATGATTCTCTGCCTTGGGGGTGTGAGCGAGACTTCAGTACTTCCAAGAAAATCACTAATAGAGTGATAACATTTGTAAGCCTGCAATTCTGAGCTCCGTGTAGGCATATGATTCACCATCCAAAATCGATGTGATTCCCTGGTACTGCCAGTTAAATCAAGGGTGTTTTGTTGTCAGGAGACAGGCCCAATTTCCAGGTGAGTAATCTCTCAATATTCAGACCACTGCAGATTAGTTGTACGCTGTTGAGCAGCACTTTTTTTCCCCCCTTACATAGAAATAATTTTATCCTTAGGTTTAGGAGGCAGAGCAGGATACTGGTCACTCCACAAATTTCCAAACTGGCCTATGGGGTCTCATTTTCCCTTCTGACATACCAAAGCATCAAGAGACTATGGTACTTTTCAGATATGCTGGTTTTTTTATCTTCTTACAGAATTTATGTTCACAGCATATTCCTTAAATCATCTTCACGTAGTTTGAAATCTTGATGCAAATTCAGGCAGCAGAGCAGATATCTCTCTTGCTTTCCTTTCAGGATGAAATTGGCCTTGAAGTTGCTAAATGTGCTAACACTTAAGTAGTGTGTAAATCCCCTCACACAAAGGAAACAAAAGGTCTTGGAGTTTCCATTAAGTTCTTCCTCCACTCACCCCAGAAAGCAGCTAACTTAAGGATCAGGTTATTCTGTCTTAATTCATCATATGTGTTTTTCCATCTACACATCACAACTGAAGATATATATATATATATACATATATAAAGTAACAGAATTCATCTGATAATTATAATTGAGTCAAAGATGTTAGTAGTTAAGAATTATATATCTAAGCAACCATTAGTCACTCCAATGATTTCAGCATTTAAAAAAATAATCAATGAATGCTAAACATCTAAGTAGTGTTGCTGAGCATATGACTGTGCAATGACCAATTTGCAGAGCCACATTAAGAGAAATATATGAGCAGTGCTCTCCTTAGGGAATGGCCATACAACAGAGTGTGGGTATTTGTATAAAAGCTAATCCTCCCACGGAGTTATATCAATTAATTACAGTTCAGGGTAATAAAGAAAATGTAGTGTTATCTGGGCTGTATATTACTATCCCCTGGTTTAAAAAATTGCAGCAAGGTCAGCGGTTTTGGTACTTGTTACTTACAGCTAAAGTGTGGCCTGAGTTTTGCTGTCTGTCTGTGTATGTGTGTGTCTCTTTTTCTTTTTCAGTGGCCTGTAGTGGCCTTAGAATGGGGAGGGGAGTGAAAAGGATCAATAATGCCATTTCTTTAAATAGCAGAGTGGATTTAGTGTGTGTGAGCAGTGGCAGGCTGACAGCCTGCAGAGCTAAGGGCCCACTGGCACCCACCCTGTGCAGCCAGAGCTGGGCAAGCCCCTCCTGCATTGCCTTGCAGTGTTACCACAGCTTTGACCTGCCTGTGGACACCCTTCCCTCCTTGCAGCTGAACCTTTTGCTTCCTTTCTGAGGCTGCCACGAAATTAGTTCCAGTTGCAATGGTGTAGTATTTTATTGGGGAAGGAAGGCATGGTTTGGTTTTCATTTTAAGGTGGACAATTTCCAATAGGGAATGGATATTTTAATTTGTTTTTCTGTGTTGTAGTAATGAGTTGTTTACTTTTAAGAGCACAGCAGAAAGAAAAAACACACTAATAAGAGGGAATAGTTTCTCATGGTTCAAACTGCACATCCTTTCTCTGAGAGTAAGCAAAGGCCAAATGTTTTTTGCATCCCAGATTATTCATTTTCCTCTGATAAATGACTAGACATATCAGTGCCAGCTTAAGTGTAATTTTTTCCTCCAATGGGATGGACCTCTGAAGACAAAGCTTAGGTAAAAGTGAATCTTAGAGCTCTCTGTGATGTAACAGAGCAGTTCTTTGTGTCTCTACAGACCCAAGGTCTTCCTCAGAAGTGTCTCCCCTCTGGGTGTCCCAGCCCCTCTGTTCCCCAGTGTCACACCTCAGACTTCCAGGGAAGTCACAGACCCAGAAGCATTTCATTTGGATGAACCCCAGCAGTTCAAACAGTGCTATTTGAGAGGTGCCAAAAAGCACAAGTACTTTATTTAGGGTGGATTATTTGAGATGTTCAAAAATAGCACAAGGGCTTTTCTTTCTAAACATCTGGAAATCTGCAAGAAAACCCCCAACAACAACCTCAAAGTATTGGTTCTGCCAATGCATATCTACCTCCTTACCTCTAGTCTTACGTATTGAATATTACCTGGAGTTTGGGAAGACCTGGATTTTGAACCTGACTGATGTTACAGTAGATATTTTACCCACGCAGAGCCCCACATCAGGAAAAGCACAGAGGTTAATTTTGAGCACATGCCTAAAACCTATTGAAGTCAAACAGATATTTAGATACAGATGTGGGAAATATGTTTATGGGTGCTGTTGAACAAAGGCCTTAAATGCATTAACAGTTTGCCACTTGATGTTGCTAGCCAATAATATGATGCACTTTGGCTCTGCTAAAACAACAATAAAACAGTTGTTCTGTCATTTTTATGCCATAATTGAATGATCCTGTGTTGTGATTCTGCCCAGCTTTGTGAGCCAGGTAACACCACATACGTCTTGGAAGTTTCCCCCTGGTTTCCTCGTGTCCTTAAATCATTGGGTCTAAAAGCATTCAGAGATGGTATATTTTTTTAAAAGTTATTATTTTGGGAGCTACAACTAGACCAAAAAAAAACCATTATTTTCTCCAGATTGCCCATAGGAAGGTAAATCCTGGCTGATGTTTTGAAAGAACTAGAGGACCTTTAAAATTACAAAACTGATCTGCTTTCTGAAGTTGCTGGTTCAGGGATGGATTTCAGGCTCCCCATTTCCTGCAAGTCCAGTGGTCTTGCATGAGTACCCTATAATCCAGCTTGGCATCTGGAGATCTATGTCATGGATCTATTACTGCAGGAAGAAGAATTAAAAAAAAAAAAAAAAAAAAGAATGTGGGAGTAAAGCCAAGCTAAGCCAAAGAGAACAAAAATAAAAATGCAGTGGCTACTCAGTTTAGTAGTTTCTTACACATTCTGGTCTTCTGGATCATATTCATGTCCTAATGTGAAGATTGGCCTTTTTCCATTAAAACAGGGTAGTGCTAGGAAATCCACTGCAGGCACTGAAAGCAAACACTGGGATTCACTGAGCTGCCCAGGACGTTCCATTAGCCTTGGAGACTGGCTGGGGACATGTGGATTGTTTGAGCAAATTGCATCTCTCTCCGGTTTCAAAGCAGAAAAGCTGACAAAATATGTTTGAGTATTAATATAATTAATCGTATTTTAGTTACTGTTTATGTCTTTGTAAAAAAAGGTTGGAAAATCTGCCCTTCTGATTTTTCCTGGGTTTTACCCCATTTTTACACAGGAGTGGATGACAAAATGTTCACTGCAAGGGTCATTAGACTCCATTTGTATGATACATAAAAAATGCCTTACTAAAATCATTTTAGAGAGACAGCATTAAAAATCACTTTCTGGAGCAACCCAGATGTTTTGCTGTAAAAGTCACTCTTACAAGGTGAAGTCCATGATTTACAGCACTGTCCTAGACAGGTAACAGGGACTTCCAGTTGCTTGTGTAGAGCATATCCACTTATGAGGGAGAGTTTACCCACCAGCAGCAGCTACTTCTTTGATAGGTAAATAGCTAGAAGTCAAAAATCTGTCAAAAGCCAGCAGGGCACAAGCATCACAAAGTCAATGTATTGAGTTGTGGACATTATTGCAAAAACTTGCAACAACGCCTGGCCTGATGTCAACAGTGAAGGCCCACATGCCTCCAAAGAGAGAACACTGCATGAACATTTCTTTAAGCAGAAATGTTTCCCACACTCAGTGAATTCTGAATACTGTAAGGGAATAAAACAAAACCAAGACAAGCAAAATTTAAAAAAAAACCAAAAAAACCCCAAAAAAAACCAACAAAAGAGGAGGTTGCAAATACTGAAAAGAGAACGAGGGGAAAAAAGGTGGTTTCTATCTGTTTTGTCCTACAGGCAGAAGTGCCAGGACAAATCAGCAGGTCTTCAGGTGAATTTTCTAGTTACAGTAGATGAAGCATTTCGATGGCCACTTTGACAGATTGTTAACGTTAGTTGGGCTGAGTGTGATTAATTCTGCTGCTCTGTCAGTGACGGGAGGAAAAGGTTCTGCTAAAACCGGGCAGAGGTGACTCTGCTAGAATTTGTTAGAGGGGCTCGGAGCAGGGGAAGCACGAGGCAGTCATGTCAGTTGCCCAGCTGTGGTCTTCTGGATCAAAGGAAAGATGCTGCTGATTTGAAAAGAAAAGTTGGGGGTTTCCCTAATGTGATCTGGCACAGGGAGCGATTGATATGGGGCTGTCCTTCCCCCGCTTCAGGCGAGGGAGAAAATGGATCCGGATGTGAGCAAATAGTACAAAGAGAAGGCAGAGCTGCTAAGCTACATATTTTTATGCAATTTTCAAATGTGTGAGCTGTCAGGTTTAAAAAATAATAATAACACAGGGTCACTCCTTAGCCTGCTAACAGATGTGCCCAACATTTGGATCCTAGCGCAAGGATTTCGCCTTGACCAAAATGAATACATCTTATGCATTGACAGTAAATCTCTCAGCACCCTTAAAATATAACTCAACTAATAAATGAGAAAGAGAAGACATCTGAGAAACTGCAAGTGTCTGCTGAAAATATATAGAGTTAATATCAGCGAGGGGTGAGTGCAGTCAGAGCAGTCGGAGCGCTCCTGCTCACCATTCCCCGCTGCAGAACCCGGCTCCAAAGGCAGCTTCACACCTCGTGCCAGCACGGAGTACGGCACTAAAGCTCCATTGATTTCAGCCTGCTTATTACTGATTTTCAGTCGTTTAAGGGAGGAAAACAGATCTCTGTGTGAGTCTGTGGCCAAGGCAGCAAAGCGTGCTCCCCCTGGCTCGGGTCACTCCAGAGCCAGAGACGGCACAGGCTGCGATGCTTTGGCACTGAGCAGTTGTTTCTAACACCAGTGTGGAAGCTCAAAGGGAGGTCACCTGATGTTTCCAGGCAAGAGCAAAGCAGGGGGATGCACAATTAGCTGTGAGGTGCTGGGAATAGCTGTGCAGAGGATAAAGCTCTGGAGTCACAGCAGAAATGTTATTCTCATAGTGCAAAGGGTGCACACCTCAAAGCACAGAAACAAAAATGCATGGTAGTGGTATTGACTAACAGATTTGGGCAGAAGTCTAGTGGCAGGATTTATTTGCAGTCTTTTCTGGCTAGCTGAATTGTGTGAAAAATGAAATAGTTATTCTATATATCGTTCTCAATATATAATTCTATAATACAAACATCTGTGACTCGCTAAGATTTTTTTTTTAATCTGAAAGTAAGAGTGGCATATAAGCAAATAGAATAATAATGTTGTGTTTAAACCTAAGAAAATGATTGGAAATGCACCAGGTTTAAAGCTGTGGGAGTTGTTTTTCCTGCTCTTCCATGATCTTCCATTTCCTTTTGAAACTGGGCAGTTGCCTACAGGTTTTGGAAATACAGTTTTCTCCAGGACTTGAGAGGGATCCATGTTTACACTTTCCCATCCTTAGGATTAACCAGCTGTGTTTAATTCCTATTCCTTGCCGGGTTTGTCTGCAGTAACTGAAGAGAGAACTTCCAACAGAGTAACCTTGGAGATAAGGGGGGGGCAGACAGTTGGGGCAGTAACCTTTTGCAGCCCCAGGATTAATCCAATATGGTTCTGAATCAGAGCTCTTGGTCATCAGAGCTTGGATGTTCAGCATCTTTCTGTAATCCAGAATTGCTGCTGCCCATTCACCTGTAGCATAAAAACTGCAGCCTCAACAGAGGAGTTGATGGACAGTAAACTATTGCAGCTAAACCAGCAGAGGATTCAAAAATTTCTAGTTTTCATTGTTGGGTAAAAAACCATAATGGTTGTTGAAGCAGGGAGCTTCAGAAACTGCAAAACAGAATGAGATCATTATAGTCCTAATTGAGCAAAGCAAATAAAAACATGCTCAGCTATAAGCACTTGGATAATCCTGGTCCTTCTGACCAGAATTTAACGAAGGATGTAAAACTGTGCTTAATGTTCAACATGTGAGAAGTTGACTTCTCAGGGTCTTGAGCATATGTTTAATTCTTTTACTGAGTTAGGGCCATATGAATGGAAATGACATTTGTAGTTAGTGTCTAGGCTAAATCAAGCCACATGCCTCAGGGTACAAAATAACTGTCAGATGGAGACAGTAGTGTAGTGTTCTCACTACAAAACACTCAGCAGAGATTCACTTTTCTCAGGTAGGTTCATAGCAGTTAATTTGGAAATCAGGCTATTAGGCTAATATATTTAAGGAATTATTTGTTAATATGAGGTTTCAATGCCTTGCATAGCTTCACTGACTGAATAATTTACCAAATAATGGACAGTAAATAATCCCTTCAATTAACTTCTCTGATTTTTACTGTTCCCAAATTCTCCAAGGAATAGATCACAACTTTTACCGGCCTAATGATTAGTTGGAATAGTTTGTGAATTTTTGAAACAAATAGTTCTTGATCTACAAGTCTGTCAGCCAAGAGCAGCAAACATTCCACTGTGCAGGTTATTGGTCAGTCAGTCAGAACAGGAGTAACTCCCTCTGCCTTTGGTCACATATGACTTAAATTCATTTTCTAATGAGCAATTTCCTGAGTTGCCCTAAATTTATAATGTGTGAAGGAAAGGGAGACGTTATTCCCTTTGATAGCACCAAGGAAAAAGAAAAGAAAACAAAAAAGAAAAAAAGGAAAGTAGAATATGTTTTAGTTGACTTGGCTCAAATATTTATTACAGCATGTCCTAACTTTTGATAAAGATTTTTGTTGCTCTCTATGACCTTTCACTAAGTTCTGGTAGTTATATAGACCCTAATTCTAGTTTAAAATAAAAGTAGGTTTCATCTTACTGCCTATGGCTATGTTTGCCTGGCTAAGCCAATATATTGCCATTTGCTTTATGATCAATATCAGCTAATAAAACACCACTATCCTTTTGAAGCATGCTCAGAGAAGGTGAAAGCATCTTGGCAAGACTGACATGTTACCTCTTCTATCTTGAATTAACAGGCAAAAAGGAAATAAAATAAAATAAGGAAAATAGAACAAAAGAAATGAAATAAAAATAAAATAGGTCCTTAAAGAAATATGCTTACTGCTGGCCTAGATGCTGGTTTCAGTGGAAATATTTATAACTTCCAAATATCTATTTTAGATCTGAGGAGAATGTAAATGTGAATGGAAGTCAGAAATATTTACTACATTGACCTTACACCAATAAGACTTTCTAAAAAAAAAAACCATTATGGATTGTATTATGAAGTCCTATATTTTTATTTCCCCCCTCTTTTACCTTTCTGTATGTGCCCAAAGGCATGTGGATGTAGCTTGCATTTATTCAGTCATGATGCCAAAATTAACAATCCAACATTTCCTATTATGTGTTTTCATTCCATGTTTTTCTGTGCTTTGAGCTGGCGTGTCTGTGCAGCCGTGTGGTGACTCGACTTGGGAAACTGATTTGCCTGAAAAAGCCATGAAAGAGAAGATCTTAGGTTTCCTTTCTCTTTTGATGGATCAATTCACCAATCCCCTTCAACCTACAGTTATACAAAGTCATAGCATAAAGAAGAGGCAGTGGACTATGGTGGTATAAAATCCTTCCATGATGCCACTGCCATGAGAAATAGTTATAAAAAGCTAATAATTTTTCACTCTGAGTTAAAGTAGCTTTACTCTCTGGCTTGCCTGCTTGTCAGCTGGTGTAAATTCATGCTGCAAACCCATGGCTACTCGTATATTGTGCCTCTGAGGCTGTGACTCAGAAACTGATATGTGCTGTAGATCTTCCATGGTTAGATGTGAGTGCTGCCTGTGATTAAGATCACAGGAGTTTCTCTTCCTAACAGCAGAAATACCCCAAACCCTGCCCTGCAGAGCCACTCAAACAGCTCTGGGAGCTACAGCATTACCTGCAGAGAAAATATCACTGACTGTGGTGAATCTTGATTTCCTCAGCCTTGGTTATGCTTTCTTTTGGTATTTTGAAGACAAAAATCCCAAAGGAATAGAATATTGTTATTCCTAAATCTGTAACTATGGAGATTCCAAACCTTTATGAAATCCAGTGCAGCTTCTGGTTTCCTCACCTATTGTACAACTGCAGGTCTAAATCTTACCTAATGCAAGTTAGAATGAATCTTCTCCAGAAGCAAAGAAATCGCATTTATTAATTATCAATTTACACCCGGGGTATGTGGCTGGAGTGACTGGAATAGCAGGACTGTAGAAATTGAGTATTTTACCCCAAAGTTATGTCTGCCTGGCTACCTCTTTGTCTCTTGGGAGTTGAAAATTAATGGATTAAATGGCATTGGCTTGGGGAAAAAAGCTGCCAATGGCCTGTTCTCTTGGTCAAGCATTTTTGGTGTTCCTGCTGCCTCCAGGGGAGGAAGCAAGACAGAGAGGTAGATGACAGGAGCAGAATCCCAGTTATATTCCATATCTCAAAATGGACTAACTCTGTTACTACCAGAGGTATAACTCCAGATAAACATCTTCCTATCTGGGAACTGATTCTTGACTGTAATCCCCATCCAACATCCGTTTCACAGACTGATGTGACTAGTTTGCTAATAAACGCACTGGTTAAAGCACCCGAGAGTTTAATGCGGAGATTTTGGTGGCGTAATTAGGAAAATGATACAAATATTTCTTCAACATCAGCTGTCTCTGAAACATAAAACAATAGTTGCCTACAATGTCCTTTTTCCATATCAACAGACTTCCCTGTTTGTACTGTGTCTGTAATATAATGACCAGTGCTGTGTGTTTTATTTGGGCAGTGACTTTAAATACTCACTTTGGTTTGATAACACCACATGTCCTTAACATATCAGGATCGAATTGTTGTCTGTGTTTGTGGAAATGTATCTGGCTCACCCCAGAGGTTTTGAGAATTTGGCCACTCCCCTTTAGTCATTATAGAAAGAGACCTGCCAAGATGAGAAATTACACCAGGAGGGTTGAATATTAGGTTTAATTGTCTTGAACCAGTGCAGTGGAGCAGGTAGGCAAGTCAAATCGAGGTGGGGATAATGAGGGCCAATAGGCAGCCTGTATTGTCTTCTTTCATAAAGAAAAGTATTTAAAAGAAACTATTTCCCATCTTTCAGCACACCTAAAATTGGAATTTAAAGCTTCTGCATTTTCAGCAATGGGAAAATTACAGTGTTCAATAAAGGGAGGATTTCTTTTTAAATGGGAGAAACCAGGTTGAACAAAGATCATTTGTGGGCCATTAGCTCTTTCTTCGAGGGTAGCTTAGCACCAGCTTTCCCCTGAAGCTGATAGGATTGGTCTAACCTTTTAGACCTTTGATATTGATCTTTAGCCTTTTCAATTGGACATTTTTACTGTGCTTAAACTGTATCTCCTGGTTGCTTCAAACACTTAATTGTGCTGAAAAGTGGTAATTCATTTAAAGGGAGAGGCAAAGTGGGCTAAAGAGGGGAAGGTAATATGAACTGGAACATGACAATGACAATCAGTTAATAAAGAGAAACACTTTGGATCCTTCCAAAGGCTGAAGATTTTTGTTTAAAAGTGAATTGGAATTATGAAGGTGTAATATTCATCTACTTATTACCCTCTACTGCCTTCTGTCATTGCCAAAGACTCACCAGACAGTGCTGCAGAGTTTCAGTATCTCTGAAATGGGAAAGGTCCCAAACCTTTCCCTTTCTATAGCAGCTCTACTGTGCCCCCATTTCAAAAGATTCCCATTGCTATCTAAAACTTAGAGAAACCTTCAAACAGTCCTTTGTTTTGGCTTTAATCCTTTAACCAGCTGTTTGTTCAGTTGTCTCTCCAGCGCAGTTCCAGCAGGCTGCTTTGTATTTCCTTGGCGAGTTTATGTTTCATCACAGAAATATCACAGGCCTTTGAAAACAGAAGACATCCATTCTTGTGAGATACTGGTTCAAAGTAGTGAACAATCAGTTCAGATTAACTTTTCAGGAAATTTCCACCTTTCAGAGCCAAGTTCTTGAGAGGTATTTCCAAGACTGGTGAAATCAAAGTATTAAAATGAAATTCTATGACCTTGGCACACTGTCTGTTATCTCTTCAAGGAAATCAGTTGTGACAATAATAGGATTTTAGCCTAAGGAGCAAAGCTGAATCCAGATTTGGCCCACAGTCTGGATAAATAATCTTCCACTCTACGGAGTTGCTAATAAGGATGAGGATATCTATTTTGTGTGCAAAAATTTGGTCAGTAAATTTCAAAAAAGATTCTCCACCAACACTTTGTGTAGATTCCAGGATGCTTTGGAAGGTATTTTAGCTCCTATTTTCCATGTACACAAACATACTTACAAAATGAGTCTGATGAACTACAGCAAAATCTGTATTTCCTGACCCTATCAACCAAAATACTTGGTGAATGCATTTGGTTTAGTACTGTGGGTAACTTTCATGATCTAAATCTGCTATCCATGATGACAGAAAGCATTATTTTTTCCTTCTTTTTTCAAGATTTATAGATTGTGTCCACAAAGCACCATTGTATTACTGTACTTGAATTCTGCCATCCAAAATGAAATTTTTATATACCATCTATCAATGTGAGCTGAGTGCAATGAATAGAAAAGGCAGCTCTCTATCTTATCAATAATGAAAGAGTACTTCACTTCCCAGAAGAAATAAAGTGGGAGACTACGTACCTATTTCTCCTGGAAACCACTCCAGGATTTCACAAAGGATGTATATCAACATATTCACCTTGGATCCACCAAATACCCTTCAGCTCTGTTACTGCTAATTTTCCTGATCAAGCTCCATTTAATGTACCTGCATTTTGATGTCCCAGCTCTCAGTGATGTTCAAAACAGATTTTTACGCACTTGAGTGAAGGAAAAGTTGAAGCCACTTTGTAATTCTGGCTATTATTAAGACTGTGTTTCACTTACATTTAATTTGAGGCATTTTACTTTACAAGAATAATGAAGTACTACATTCTGAAGTTGGAAATTTTCTTACCAAGGCCTTGTAAATCTTAGTTCTTTTCCTAAATTTGACAACAGTTCTAATTTCTGTCTTGTGTCCATTTAAATGTAAGTACATTTCCCATGGCTCCATGTGGACTGTAAAAACTGAGTAATACAATAGCTGTCTTTACAAAAAATAAATTAGAATTTCCCATAAAAAAAAAAAAAAATCTGTAAACATGCAAGTGTTCCCAATAGCAAGCATAATTAATAGCAACTGTAATGTAGTGTAATGGTGTAAGTCAGAAATAATGCTACCACCATTAAATACACATATGTTAACAAGATCACAAGGAATGAAAAAACATTCACATTTCAGACATCCATTAGTCTCTCAGCTTTGCTGTCTACAAAGGGCCTGTACCAATGATCTCATGTTAATACAGAGTGTACTGCTTGGGAGGCAGCACTGGGGAATGCAAAATAGAGCAGGAATTGCTGCAAAGATTGGATCAGATTTTTGCACTACATAAATTCACTGCAAAGATCCTCAATACATTAGGATGTAATTTGTCTAAGGCTTCGGAATTAGTGCACATTGTGAGGCAGCTTTATGTCAGAGAAAGGGCGGCTTTGTTTTTCCAGGAATTACTGGAGAAAAATGAAAAAGTAAGGGGCTGGTTTACATGTATTCTGTAGTGTTGGATAATGTTATTTATCCATATTTCCCAGGACAACTGAGCATAGCACACGCACAACTCAGTGCACATAAAGCTCCTTAATACCAGTGGCAAAGCATCAGGGTGGTGGTTCGTCCCTCTGGTGTCTCACAGGTGGGACTGTGGAGTATCTCCTGTGTAAAAAAAGAGTACTTTTATCATACTCAGTGAGGTGTGGGTTCTTTACTCAGCAGAATGTCCTTCCTGCAGCTGCCCCAGGGACACTGACCACGGGGTACTGCCCAGACGTAGCTCAGTGTCAGCCCTGTGCTTTAGGTTTTCCTTTCCAAGAGGCAAGGGTAAAAAAAAGGGATAAAAATGGGGTGTTGCAACATGACCCATTTTTTGAGAATTAGGAAGAGCAAATTCTCTTTACCAGATCAAACTGCAGAAACTTTGAGCAGATGCTTAGCATTCTAGGAAATACAACTATAGTTGTGTGAAATGTGTGGTGTGAGTAATTGTCCGTCTTACTATAAGTCCTGAAAAAAACCCTGGTATTTTATCATAATTTCATCTAAATTGTAGAGGGTGGTTGAATTATTTTCAAAACCACCTCTGGGTGTAATGGTTTTTAAATATCCTGTGAAATTTCCTTTTTTGTGTGTGTAACTTACCTCATAGAGTAGTACATCATGAGTGACATTTGGTGGGGATCATTGACTGTCTAGGAGAGGTGGGCAACTGCATACTGATTTGGTATTTAAACTTGGATTTAAGAAAGTTGGATTATTTTATTTCAAGTTCACACAACTTCTTTTCTCTTCAACACTTACATGCCGTGGCAGAAACACCGCCTGCCTTTGAGTGGGTACGGTCCCCTGTGGTTTATCTTTATTCAACAGTTTATAGAAAGTAACTTTTTAGCTTTAGGAGACCTTCAAAGTTTCTTCTCCAGGCATTGGGGTCTCTGAAGCATCTAAGTCTGCAAGAGGAGATATTTCAGCCATCTAAAATATGCCCTAGGTTTATACGTAACTTAAGAAAAAAGAAGAAAAACTATAAAAGATTAGTCATAAAATGGTCTAATTGGCCAGAAGTCTCTGTGGTGGCAGTGTGTTTTATTAACTGGAAGAGACATCACAGACAGTACTCTGAGATAAATCTGACCTGACTTCTGCTAATGTTTTCTAAGAATGGAATAGCAGGCTGTGAGGGAATAATTTTGTTGGATTTTTCTTCACAGAAAGTGAAGGTTGATTTTTTTTTTTTTCCTTCCCTTTGCTTCTCCCCTCACCTCCCTCCCTCAAATCTTTTGTGAATTAATTTTCTATTTCCTGTGATCGGGGGTTTTCTCATACCTCATTCATTCCAAACATTGCATTGAAAAGTGTCAAAGATTAGGACAAAGGACGAAAGAACTGTGCACCTCCCATCTGGGCAGCATAAGTAATGACAGGGTCAGGATTGGAGTCCATGAATCCCTCCATTACCTCACTCTCCCACTTTCTATTTCATTTTTAAGGATGCCCTGAAATGTGAATACTTCTTTTAATGCCTTATGAGAGTTACTGTGAGAAAGGTGATCAAAAGGACTCTGCTGGCTTGGGTGCCCTTTATCTCCGAGGAAGGTGATGCACAGCATCTGGAGATGATGGAACGCATGATTAACATTACCACAGAGAATGATTAATATCTTCTTAAAGCACCTACTTCCAGATTATCCATCATTTCATTAGAGTAAAAAAAAAAGTTCTTTTGAAAGGGGGCTGTGCCCCTGAACCATGAATAACTAACCCACCTCTTGACATGTTTACTAATTGAGTAGCAGAGTATGCTTAATATTATGTTGAACAAATAGTGGTGCCCCCTCTTTATACAGAAATAAAAAGGTAGGAACAGAACAAAGTAAATTTGAGACAGTGGTTTAATAAAGCAGTTAAATGACTTCCATTTCATTGAAAGTGTCTTTAAATACATTAACCAGCTTTATTTTGCTTTCCTTTCTTCTTTCTTAAAACACTCTCTGTATGTCAGGCTAGGCTTTTTTTTTTTTTTTTTAAATGAGCATTACAGTTCTCTGGATTATGTAATGTTTAAAAAAATATATCCTTCTCTAAGTTCTCATGGAGAGCAATGCTGTTCCTGTAGGACTGCAAGTGGGTCCTTGAGGGGCATGTTACATCTTACATCAACTTTGTGTGTTTCAGTCAGGAACCAGCCCTGCAAACAGTGAGGAAAAGACTTTGTGGGGCAGGTTACATTGCGTTTACCAAGGGTCTGTAGCTGGTGACTCTTGAATCTCATTGAAGAGATGAGCAGGCTGCTGGCAATTTGTAAAACAAAAAATAACTACTTTCTTCCTTTCCGCCGTCCTCCTCTTTTGCAAGTGCCTGCATCCTTTTTGTTTCTGTTAATGGCACTGAACAGCTCTAAAGTTCAGATCAATACAGTGCTACCTTAGTGCCTTGCTCACATATATAATATCTTCTTATATTAATCCTGTTTCCAGGGAAGTGTGACAGGCAGTGGTGATGCAGAATACTAAACTGGTGATTATTAATCACTGTCTTTCAGATCAATAATCCACTGGAACTTTTCCTTCCCCCCATGCTATTTTTTTGTCATTTGAAGTTAAACAGAAGTACTTATGTGTATCCTGCTTGCGTGGTGTTTGTGTGCTTAATAACACGTGTGTCCTTCCGTTCAGCAGCAGCCTGGTGCCCGCAGCCTTTGCAGCACCTCCTTGCTGATGGGAGCCTGATTGCCCGAGGCATTCATCCCCACCCAAGGCTTTCAGGGGTGACCCTGAGACATTCATTGTGGATGCAAGACGGTGGATAATATGGCATTGCTGGTAATATATTGCTTGCTTGGTATTGTTGCCTGCAAACCAACAAAGGCAGGGATCAGTGCCCTAAGAAATAAAGCCATCCGTAGCCCTCTGCCTTTGTTTGATTTCGGGAGCATTAGTTACATTATAGTGTGTTCAGATTCTAATGCTGGGAATTTGAGCTCTGGACAGTCTCCCCTGAGTGCTGCGACAACAGAAGCATGAAAGGATGTTTTTCTGAGAATTTTAGAGGATTCCTTGAAAACGATACTGTGTGAAAACCCCACTTGACACACTCCTGGCTTTCTCAGGAAATTACAGTTGGCTGCAGGGAAAAAAAAAAAAGTGGCGCTTTCTTAGTTTATTTTTTTAATGTCTCTCAGTTTTCCACCTGCTTTTTCTGTGACGTACAGGCTTTGCAGGGGACAGTTTAGGAGAGAAGAATGGCTCCTTGAAAGCCACCTCTGGCATGACTATTACAAGAGACAATGAACTCGAACATGCTTCTCTCCCTTTTTTCCTCCAAAGATCATGAACTCGAAACTCAGTTGTGCATGCATGAAAGTTCTATAAACATTACTTAAACAGCAGCCAAAAGACCTTTGCCAGCTCTGGCCTACTTCTCCCCTTGTAGGGGCTCAGCACTCCCACTCAGTTGACTACTTGTCCTACTCTTTGCCCTCTCTGCTCTGCTGCAATCGTCCTGGAATTTTCCTCTATGCAACTGCTGTCCAAACCAGCTGCACCCACTACATCTTCAGCAGTGGACCGAGGAGGGTATTAATCATATTTTTGAGGAGGACACTCTGCTATTTATCTCCCTGACACCTCCAGCGTTTGGGAGCCCACTGCAGCACACAGCCCATTGACTAGTAATATTACACATTACCGTGCTCCATTGCCTCTCCCTGCCCTCTTCATTGAGTGGCTGTTCAACAGTGGAGTTGTGTTTGTTCAATCAGACATAATTTATACCTTTTTTGTTCCTTCTGGAGAGCTCTTGCTAATTCTGAGTCTGAGCACTGCGTTTTCCATATAATTCTAGCTCAGACCTCACCGAGCTGAAGATGGTCAAAGAGATCTGATTTCAGACTTGTTCAAACTTGCTGGTTTTAAGTCACCAAAGAGATGATTTAAAAAGCAAAGTGTCAAGGGAGATCATCTCATACTTCCTTTAAAGACCCAGGTTTTATTGCATGCCTAGGAATATGTATGTGTCCTGTCTCCAAGGGGAATACCTGCAACAGCACATGGTACTGCCATCCCCTGGCTATTGTCCAACATGCAAAGTCTGCAAAGGAGGAGAGATAAATAATTCAGTTAATTTATAGCAAGTGGGGTTTTTGTTGTTGTTGTTGTTTTCATTTTTTAAAAGAAATTGATAGGAAGAGGAGTGTGTAAGGAAAGAAAGCTACTGTAAGACTAAATGCCTGATCATTCATCCTGGAGTTTGTTTGTTCCCTTTTCAGATCCATCACACTGTGTAATGAGAGCAGCTAGCTTAAGATCTGCCCAATTTTACACTGTTGAGACAATGTAAAGAAACAAAACATGTTGTGCGCTGAGATGCTTGAGGAGATGGATTACTTACTGCAGAATGTGGGGATTATTTCATATGGGAAGGTTAAAAGAAACTCAAAATTCAAGAGAAATTACAAACCCACCATGTTTGTAGCTTTTGTTCTCTGGGTGGAATTTCTGAGGGATGTAAACTGATGAAATTCCTGGAGGAGTTAAGCCAATTTAGCTGAGTTCAGGGTTTAGCCCATGAGGTCCCAGTAAATGGCCCATGGGATGAACAGATCCCTCTGGTGCCAATCACTGTGGTGTACAATAATACTCTGTATTTCATTCTAGCTTCTGTTCTCTCCACTCCAGTGGAACTGCTCTTGCCAAGGTCTCTAGTAAGCTCTTCAGGCCTAAATCTCAAGGCCATTATTCCATTCATATGTTCTTTGACATTTTGGCTACATCTGACAGACCTCATTATAATCTCTGTCTTGAAATCTTGGTTAAAAAGGCTCTGTCCTGGAACCTGTTTCTCCTGTTCACTTTCTGTTTGCTCCTACAGTGACCTTCTTGGGCCACCTTTTTTTTTTTTTTTAAACTCTTCAAGCAGTGTCCCCTGAACTCATATTCATCCACATCCAAATAATTTCCATTGTAATAATAATTTTGGCTGCTATCACCCCTGCTTCTTTCCTAATGGAGATACTGCTGCACTGGCTTGCCTTAGAGCAGCCAAGCCTAGACATCTGCTCATCTCTTTGACATCTCATCCCAGATGCTTTGTCACCAGGAAAAATTAATGTGGGTAAAATATTTTATTACCGTCCTAATCTCTTATTCAAATGTGCAGCCTGAACACTGTGTTAACTGCACCTTCCTTGTGCTTTCTTGCTACACCTAGAACTTGCCTCTTCTTCTGCCATAGCAGCTCTCAAGTTCTGGAAATACCCACTTTTTTCCTTGTGTGTAAACTGAAATCGAGCTGCAGCCCCTCCCGAGGTGCAGTTTGTGGAAGAATCCAGGTCAGTGGATGAGGTGGGCACGGAGCAGGCCCATGTGGTTGGCATGCAGCCCTGTGGGAGATATGGCATATATGCAATTAAGACAGAATGCTCTGGGAATTGTGCTGCTACCCTCTAACAAACCTCCACCGAGCATATGCAGATGGTGATTTGCAGAGGATTATAATTTGGCCACGTTTTGTTGAATATTCATGAGGACAGTGAACGATACCTCTCTGTCCCTGCATTGGCCTCTACCACATTTTGAGACAGTCCCCCAATGCACATTAGCGTAACTTCACTAAAAAAATGCTAAACCTTTCAAAACCAACTGGTGTGATTGTTCTCAGAAATGGCTGAACTGCTCGGTGGAAGCTTCTCGGGTTTTTTCATCATGAAACAAAAATAAACCTAACAAACAGCTCATACAGACACTGGAAAGTCGTAGGCCACTGCAAACAACCTTCACTGGGACACGTTGTCACTCTTACATCTCTTTTTGATATTTCTGCTCCGAATTAATTTGTAAATTTGGAAATGAGGCAGAAGTGATGATGAGCGTCTTCCTCCTCACATGAAATCTCATCTTTTGATTTCATCGCAGGTGTAAATCTGAGCATAATTAGCCAGAAAGTTAAGGTTCAAGGAAACATGTTTGTTGTAAGAAAGACAAAGAGCTTTCCATTGTAGCCAAAGCTGTGCATTATGTTCCCTGGTCAGCTGTAGGCTTGGAGTTGAATTCCTCTCCTGCTCACTGGAATCTTTTTTATTAACTTTCAGGGCAGAAAATTTCATCTTTCTGCACCTCTGTAACCTTGATGAGGTTCATACTGACTTCACAGGCCTGCTATCAGCCTCTCTTGATTAGTGCTCACCAAGCCCAGAGAGATGATTTCATAAGACTGCAAACGTTTTTAATTCCCAACTTCAAAGTTGGCCCCGCTTTGAGACAGAGGTTGGACCAGGTGACCCTCCAGCATCCCTTGCAACCTAAATTAGTCTATAATTCTGTGATCAGTGTTCTAAGTGGAAGAAACTCTGATGGAAACACACATCAGCTCCTAAAGGTTAAGGACAGGTATGATCTTAGTCTATCACGTAGCAAAATAAACCAAGTTCATCTAAACTGTTTGGGGTCACTCAGTTACCCTTCTCAGTGAGAGCCAGTAATGATTTATAGTCTAAACTCAGTCACTGAGGATCCTCTGATCCTACCTCAGACCTTGCCAGCAGGCCAGCCCAAATAATACATTGTTATTTGGACTACAGTCACCACAATCTTCCCCTAAACAAGAAAATGAGCAGAGTTATCATTATTCCCAGGTGTGCCATGTACGAGTTCTTCCTCGTTTTGTACAGAAACAACAAGAAGAAGCAACTATTGCAGTTATTTTAGAATAAAGAGTTTCATAACACTTGATGACACAAAAAGGCAGTTCACAGTTGGAAACTTTCTACTATATTTGTCCTCTGATTAAAAAAAAAAAAAAAAAA
>WEKY01030231.1:51638-108536 GCA_013390045.1 Picathartes gymnocephalus
TGAAGGCAAGGAAAGCTTTATCACAGCTAAACATATCACAGCTGGATAATGTGAAAGGTTTGCAGCTGGGCTGGGTCGAGTTAGCTGTGCAAAACAGGAGATCTTGTTTCAGAAGCAAAGGACAAGACAAGGAGCCTCTCTGGATTCAGACGAAGAGTAAATCTCTTGACCTCTAGGCCTGTGTGAAATTCAGATCTCAGGACTAAGTAAGAGCTGATTGAGCAGAAGATGAGGCTTGTCTGTTACATCCTCACTTTTTAATTAGATCTTCTGGCTGCATGTCCTTTGATCCTGAGCTGTACGTGACAATAAACATATTGACAATGGGGATTATATCAGGCCACTATCTTTTCCAGCTGGGTAAGGGTGGTGGGTTTTTTTTTTTTTCTGTATAGGAATTTCTCTATGCAAAAAAAAAAAGTTATTCTGGCATGATCTGAAGAGGTTTTAAATGCAGATAGTTAAGCTGAATAAAAGCCTGTATGGGTAATTTTGCTTTGGCGTAATGGCAACTTACTCAAAGTTCATTAAATCCATTTCTAATTAACGTTAACTAATTCAAATTAAGCTATTACACTGCAGTAAACATGTCCACACAGCTATGTGAACCAGCCTAACTCTTATTTTAAATTCTCACTTCAAGTTGTGTGGATACAGCTTCCTAGGCAGCTGAGCTGAGTACCAGGCTAGAGAGTGTGACAGATGACAGCATCCATGAACAAAATCAGTGTGCTGCCATCTTTAATTCTCTCCTTTCTCTTTGTGTCTAAATAAGACAGCAACAGGAAAGCCTGTTTAAAGAGTTGTTTGCTGACATGTTGGTTTGCCAGATTCAGCAGTTTTTAAGCATTCTTCTCTTCGTGGAGCATTTTGATATATATCTCCAAACTTGAAAGCTTTCACTGCCTTCCTTGGCTCTTCCTGTGCTAGTAAAAGAACAGGATCATCTGTCCTGGTGAGCTCTGAGAATGGTGCTGTACGTGTATCTTCTTGTGCTGCCTGCCACCCTCCAGAATCACTCAGGGGCCACGTAGGAGTGAAACAAATGCATGGTCCATCCCTTTTCCAGCCCTCCACGGAGGGTGGGAAAGATCAGGAATGCTTCTGTTTTATCATCCTCTACTTAATGTCACCCTGCGAAAGGATGCCCTGATGAAGCTCAGAGAGAATATGGGCTAAATCAGCTCGCAGTCAAAGGATTTATAGCTGAATAATTAAGCCCAGACTAACTTCAGGGCACTTCCCTGGATGTGAACAAAAGCTTGTGGCTACAACTATAAATTGAACCTACCCACCTGAAACGCTGCCAGCAAATCTGCCAAAGCCCCTTCCTGTGGAGAGAAACCTTCTCCTGCGGGTCTTGTAAATGAATTAATTATGTGTCTGTTGAAACAGAGTAAAGGTTCATCAGTAGTGCTAATATTTGGAATAACAAAGTTGTTAAGTTTGCTGCAATCCAATGTTACCTAGTGCTGTTGGAGCTCACAGCTGTGTCTTAACACTCTTGTTTGCCGAGTTCCACACACAGAAGGACCTGGGTGTGTCTTGTGGATGTGATGAGGTGTGGTTTTTAATAGTTGTTATGTTAATAAACATTTGGACTAAAGGAATCCATCAGTAGTTTCTGAAAATAACAGCCTTGCTACCAGCGGGTAACCAGAAATGCAGAGATGAGCTGTTTGGTGGCTTTTTTTTCCTTAAAAAAGAAAAATCCCACAAGACTGTTGAACAATTACAGCTTAATTTACAAAAAAACCACTTAAATGTATATTGTCTTGTGAGCCATTTAGTCCTATTGTCTTCAAATGAAACCTTATTCATGTGCTTAACTCTATACTGCAGCTTAAAGGCTTCATTGAATCAATCTCAAGGAGACCTTTGGAGATGTAACTATTGATAAACACAGGTGAAACTTGGGAAAAATAGCAAAGAGCAACAAATCTGCCAGTAGCAGAAATTCCTTTAGAGCCTGGGCTCTCTGGGACTGTCATTAAGGTGACCACTTGGGAAGATATGGGGATGAGAGGTTCCTTAGCAGTACTTAGGGTAGGCACAGCAAATAGGGTCTGATCCAGCACATATTGGAATGCCTCTTTTCTGGACATTTCAGTGACAATGATACCAGCAAAAGGAAGATGGTTCAGAAAAGAGAGAAATAAATAGATGAGGAAGCTTGAGAGAATGGCTCATGAAGAATGAACAAAATGTGCACGGAGTGGTAAAGAACTGTGAAGTGATGCCTGCCCCAGATCGTGGGCACACCTTGCTGGTGCTGCAAGGGTGTAAACACCAAAGTCAGAGGATTACTGAGGCCACCAAAGCTCACAGTGGCATGAAAAAAAATTAAAAATGGAAAATTGAGGTTCAGTAGGGTTGTGCTGGAAAATGTGTGGTGTTCAAATGGGTGAAGGATCACAGACACAGGGGTACCTGTCAGGGCTTTGGAACAGTCACAAAGGGGCAAGGGCAGGGGAGCAGAGCATGGAGGACAGGGAGCAGCAGAAAGAGAAACTGCTGTCGTGTTTTTTAATAGCCAGAGCCACCAACCTGAATCCATCCCAGCCCTAATGACTGAACAAAATCTCTGGCATGATCTGTGATACCATCGAGTGTGTTACTGCTGGGTAACACTGACCTAGCCTGAGTGACACCTTATTTACCTGACTCAAGAATGAAGCAGGAGAGAGGAAGGCAGTTGGTTTTTCCGTACCTAATACCTCTGCACTGGGAGTCTAATAACCCACATGAACCTTAATATAAAAAAATGAAATAAACCTTATTTTCACTAGCTTTTTCTTTTAAATGTTGGTAGTACCTTTCAAGCAGTGACAGATCCCAAAGCCCATCCCTCCTGTAGCTGCAGGTAATATCCTGATGTTCCCTATGGGGTGTTGGCAGATACTGTATATTTTAGCACATTTTGACAGGCCTCTACAGCATCCTTGAATCAATCAAGTTCTGCTAAATCTAATAAAAAATTTACCATTAACTTTTAAATCATAGTAAGCAATTTGTAAAAGAAGAATGGTAGCAGTCCTGCTGTCTTGGTTTGAGGAAGATACATGCTTTTCTGTCAATCTCTGTATCTTCACAAGAGTTATTTTCTTAGTCAATCCCCTCTGTGTCTCGAAAGTCTTATTATCACTTTGCAATTAAGAAATGAGTGACAGTTTAGTTTTGAGGACATATGAAGGGGATCTGGTGACTCTGGGTGCATGAATATTTTAGCCCTTTTTGAGGCCCACCTTGGGTCAGCTTTGCAGAGATCTCAAGTACAGTCCCTCAGCTCTGTTGTAAGCAATGAATATTTCTGAGAGCAGCAGTATTTGAGATTGAATTAATAGGAAAATTATGTTCTCCAAACCATATGAAGAAGTGACTTGTCCTGCATCTCTTGGGGATCAGACTAAACTCTTCTAGATCACAAATACCTACCAGACCTAATGAAATTCAGTAACCCTCTCCCTTCCAGACATAACATGCATTACCTCAAAGTCCATGACACTGGAATTTTATTAGTAATAGTACACAAGATTTCAGCCTCCTTGGGCTGTTCTAACCCTGCTGCAAACCTCTTTTCAGCTTTAGCGCAGATTTATTCAATATTTCTGTGTCAGAGTTAATGAGAGTTATTGAATTGCACTTCATGGATCCAGCAGGGAAAAGATGGGGCAGCTCTTCACCTCTTTCTCCAGGTCCCACGTGCTCCTGCATGGACATGGGATCAGCTGGGTGCCAGTGCATGTCCTGGGTGAGCAGGATGCTCTCTGCTGTTTCATGCTGAGCCATTTAATGTATAAAAACAGGAGCAGTGTGAGCTTAGGATGTGAAATGTCCATGTACAAAAGCTGGGAGAAGGTGGGATTACAGGTTCTGATGCTAATAGAGTTACTTGTTGCATCTTAGTGCCCAGTGAGCAGGAGTGGCATCTGACAGAGACCCAAAGAGGAATGGGTGTCCTTTGCTGATGAAAGAACCTAATTCCAAACATCTCCATTTCCTTACCTTTGTGCATGGCAGCCCGTAAGCTCGAGTTTTCTGGTTGAAGGGCACTCTTTTCCCTTCTTTTGTTTGCATTGGAGGCCTGATGTGCAGTCTGCCTAAAGGAGAAGAGATTTCCAGTCTGTGAAAGAGCTGCTGAGTCCAGGCTGCAGTTGGATATATAAGAACGTGCACAGAAATTGCAATATGTTGTATATACACACATTATACAATCACCCATATGCATTTGGATATACTGTTTACATGCATCGATGTTATGCTGTATGTGTTTTTATTATCATGGTTTGTAATCCCACCATCATTCAAAGTCTTACCAAATAGCTCTGTGGGCAGTGTGCCAACCTCTTTCACATTGCTGCTAAAGTCACTTGGAATATATCTGAACGTGGCAAAATGCATTTGCCAAGTTATGTGCATAAAAACATCCTTTGATCTTTCAGACTCATAAATATGTAATAAAGTACATGATTGCCCTACTGATCTGTCCTCCATCAATCTTACATCCCTCTTTTATTGATTCATCAAAATAAGATACGATCAAGGTACAAAAGAGTTAAAGAAGCTATTTATTTTAATGTTTCCTTGGAGAGCTTGCATGTTATTTTGAGTACAAATTATATATATAATATTTCATGAATGATGTTTGAAGCATTAAAAATCACCTCTGCACTTCAAGTTAACACAAAACTCTGGCAGTCAGCCATCTTTTATTTGCTTTTTTTTTTTTCTTTTCTTCTTGTTTTTTTTTTTTTTTCAAGGAACTTTGCAAGATGTGGTGTCATTTTTCTATGGCCATACTTAAGGGGTTTTTGACTTCTATTTTTAAATCATGTCCTCAACTGGTATTGTAATCCAACTTTGAAATGTTCAGGAAATCATACTTTGCAGTAGGTTTAGTATATGGGCTGTCTGGATTGGGTAGTGAGCCTTTTCCAAAAGCAGGGATTATACTGATTTGTACTGAGGGTAAAATGAGAACTGTGAAGGCCCAGGGAGGTATTTTAGGAGTAATAACAGAGGTAAAAACTTGGCCTAAAAATACACGTGATTGCAAGCCTTGCCTCTGCCTTGGAGTTTCTGAGAGGTCTTTAAATGCCCCAGTTCAAGCTTTGGCTCTATCAGGTGTAAAGCCACTGAAGCCAATAAAAACGAAATGTATTTGGACAGAGGAAAAATTATGCAAACCATAAATACAGCAAGTTACATAGCAGGTAATAAAATCTACATTTTGTTCCATGAGGGAGAAATCAGATGGAGTCCTTTAGTTGGTCTTGCTTGCTGGGAGGAGAAGCACTTCTGCTCCTGATACCACAGCTGCCGAGTTAAAGGACCCTCTGAGTTTGCTTTGACATATTTAGTGCATCCAACAGGGGCTGGTTTATGGCAGCCAGTGCATTTTTCTCAACCACTTTATGGTGCTTACTCTTCAGAAGTGTAAAAGCATCCAGTTCTGAAGAT
This sequence comes from Picathartes gymnocephalus, assembly GCA_013390045.1. Taxonomy (NCBI): domain Eukaryota; kingdom Metazoa; phylum Chordata; class Aves; order Passeriformes; family Picathartidae; genus Picathartes; species Picathartes gymnocephalus. The sequence continues at coordinate 57,099 of WEKY01030231.1, forward strand.
GCACTGATAATGAATGAAATAATTTCTGAGCAAGACCTGCCAACCAGGTAACAGGGAGTGAGCTTCAGCACACTTCTCTGAAGCTGTAAAATGTGGGGGGGGAAGTGACATGGGTGCAGATGAGTTCACTTCATTGTCAGGTTCTCTCTTGGCCTGCCATATGAGTTGTAGAGGCTGGGAAAGTGGAATCATTTTTATGCAGTTCTTGTCATGAATCCACCAGCAGTAACAGGCAGAAAAGACACAGATTATTGTGTGATTTTATGATAATCAAGACGCTTAGCTGACTTGGAGACTGAGAGAGAAAAAAGAGGTGCCAAGTGCTTTGTGATGTTTGGCATCTCCCCTTTGAGGGTCATCACACTTAGAAAACATTAATTAAGTTTCAAGTCACCCGACAATAGGAAATGTTGTTACCCTTTCCTTTCACCACTGAGAACTGAGTCCAAGTGCTGTAATCGACAGCATGGAGTGAACCACTGGCTGAGCTGGGGAAAAATTATTCAGGCTCCTGACTCTCAGCTCTGTGGTTAGGCAGCAGAAAGCACTGGCTTTTCCTCACTTGCAGTCAGCAGCAGATTATGGCTTCACGTTAGGCTAGGAAATGCTGTCAGTATAACAACCTTCGGAGCTAGCAAGCCATATGCTGATTTCTGTGACGTGGGTAACACAGGAGAAGTGGTTTTGCGCTGAGGAGGAAGAGCACAGCCCCTTCCCACCAGTCACGCGCTGCGCAGGCGACACGAGGCTTTGATCCATCTGGATGCATTCTCTTGTCTCCCACCCTGCCTCCCTGAAGGCTGGTTGTCCTCCTTTGACCTCCCTCAGGTTCCTCAGTGTTTGTGTTTTGGTGCCTTCTGCTCTTCTATTGGTCCTTCTATTCTTTTCCTTCTTCTATTCTTCTTTATCCCTCTTTGGTGCTGAGTGTCCAGGCCTCACACCTCCCCTAGATGAGAAGGAAATCCCTTTGATCCTCCCCAGTCACACGTTTTCCTTGCAGAGACCCGCAGGTCAATAGCTGATGCAGCCCAGCATTGAAAAGGAAAGGGATGAAGCTTTCCTGAGCTTTTGTGCCAGCCTCAGTGTGATTCCAGGTTTGTTCTGCTGCTCTTGGCCAGGTGGCATCCTTCCCTCTGATTGCTCTGATCTGAGTAACTTCCCTGGCACCATTCACTGGGGCCGTTCCCTCTGAACTGGAGGCAGCCACAGGAAGGAACCATCATGGATGGACCATCGTTTGTGCCAGTGGGAAGAGAAGCCTTGAAGCTGTTGTCAAAGCCCAGGCAGCAAATCAGAGTGGGGATGGACATGGCACCACTGCCCGTGCCCAGGGCAATGACCCAGCAAGGGTGGAACGGCCACTGCTGTGGTGGCACTGCTGCGGTGGCACTGCTGTGGTGGCACTGCTGTGGTGGCACTGCTGTGGTGGCACTGCTGCGGTGGCACTCCCTGCAGCCACCAGAGACACCGCGCCGGGCTTTGGTCAGTGATTATTCTTTTGTCTGCGTTGCTGATGCTGAATCGTCATCATTTCTCTTCTGAAAAAGATAGATTTGCTGATTGTTCTTTCTTGTCTAGTTCTCAGAGCTCATCTCCAAAGAATATTTTGGGTCAGAGCATCTCTGTTACCAGCAATGCAGAGGCAAATCACTGCAGCCTCTGCTTGGCATCCTTTCTGTGGAAGAAGCTGGGCTTCTGGGCCTTTATTTATTATTAATCAAACTATTGGCAGGATTTTTACATTACAAAAAAAAAAAGGGCTGAAGGATTAAAATCTATCATATCTATCATTACATGTTCTTTATTCAGTCAAGAAGGCAGGAAACAATTAAAGGAGATTTTTCTAAAATCCTTCTGGAGTTCGCAGACCATAACCCCAACCAGAACAGAGAACAGCCACGGTAGTTACCTGTTAGAATTTTTGATTTCTGTTCCTCATTCTTGTAGATGATGCAATTGTTTCTCAATAACTGTCTTCTACTGCTTTTTATTTTTATTTAGTGTTTATCCCATCTATTTCATGTTCAGAAAGCATTTATGCTGAACAGAAAACCTGCTTCCTGGAACCTTCTGCTTTTCCCACTGTAACCATTCAGGGAGAGTAATTAAAGCCAACAACTTTCATTCCTTCAAACAACCTTAAAGAACCCCCTAGGTGAGACAGCACTGACACACATGAGCCTGGTTTAAGTACCTCAGATATGAGCCTCTGATCCTACTTTAATATTAGTCACATCTTAAAATGAAAGAGGAAATTGAAACAGGTTTTGTTTCCATAATTGTTTTTTAAAGCTAGCATATTAAATCTTGGTGAATTATTTAGTAGGAAGGATGACTCTGCACCTTTGATTTGTAAGTTGAATTTTTATTCCTAGCTGCTTTTTCCTGGCAGGATTAAATGCCAGGTTCTCAGCTCTCTGTGGAATTAGTAAAATCCTGTGATAGATTCTATAGGAAATTAAAACACAGTGGAGAGAAGACAATTGCTGGAAATGTTACAGGTTTGCTTTCACAGGATTCCTTGGTAGATGTTTTCATTATGCATTTTTCCATTTTTTACCGAAGTTGTCTCTTCCTTCACTAACCTCTGAAGAAGCTTGTAGCACTGAAAAGGCTTATACTGGTCTGTGAAACTATTCTGATTTTTACCTGCTGCAACCGTGCTGCAGGATTTTTTGTTGTGTGTGTGTGCTGCTAAGACAGGTTGCTGGGAAAAGGAAGGTGCCATTTTCTGGTAAAGGATTTGCCACCTTGTAGTTGAATAAATTCAGTGGAGGAGCCCACTGCTGGGGACGGAACAGGCAGAGCAGGAGGGTGCCTCTGCTAAATCTGGAGCAGTAATTTAGGTAGGAGTAACTTAGGTAGGAGCCACCATGGGGGCACTGGAGCCTCTAATAGGGATATGGCCAGGAGAGGTTCAGCTTGGATATTAGGAAAAATTTCTTTGCTGAAAGAGTGGTCAAGCTTCAGTACAGGCTGCCCAGAGCAGTGGTGAAGTCACCATCCCTGAAAGTGTCCAAAAAATGAGTAGACGTGGCACTTTGTGACATGGTTTAGTGGGCACAGGGGTATTTGGTCAAAGGTTGGACTTGGTGACATTGGAGGTCTTTTCCAATCTCAGTGATTCTGTGATTTTGTTTAAATATCAACACTAAAACAGCAAGAAAAGAATGTATCATATCTCCTTTTACTGGCTATAGACAGAGCCTAGATGACTAATTAAGACTTACAGATTTATAAACTTACAGAGATGGCTGAAATGTGGGTGGGGGATCCTGTCCTTTGCGTCTGTGTTTTCCTCTAGAAAGACAAAAGAAGTGAGGCAGGGAACAGTTTTTCCCTTCCTATGTGATTCACTCCTTATTCTTACGCATCAAAACTTCTGATTTTCAGGGCATTTGTGCTTAGCAAACCTGTTACTTCTGACCCCATCTTTATGCCTTAAGTTTCACTTCTCAGTCTGTGGCCTGAGGCATCGTGTCAGGCAATACCTAAAGGTTTCTTCTCCCCCTGCTTCCCATGCTCACCCTGAATGCATTCTCATCATGGGGTAGTTTTATTAAGGATCCAAGGGCTAGGAGTAATTTTGGAAGGGTAAAAGGATATGTTAAATTTTAGATGTAAAACTGTTGGGGGGAAGGAAAACAGTTTGCCTATTTGCCCTTCACTATGGGGGTGGGGGGGAATAAGAACAAAATTAATGGGTCAGCCCCATTCAGGTAAACTTGAATTTATTTGGGCACTTTATGCTCTCAGAAAGAGCAAAGAGCAGTAGAGGAAATAATTATGATATTTTTCTTCTTACTGTGACTGAGCATGAGTTAATGCAGACTTCTAAGCTGACTTACTAATAACGTGCATTCCAAAGGGTCTGTGCATGTTTCCAATTTAGAGCTGTAAATTAGATTTTATCCTCAACTTGGCATACGTAAAAGACATTCATGGAATACACCTGCATAAAGGTCCTTATTCATCTCTCTCATCCCTATTGAGGGTTGCTTTAGGCACTGTAATAGAGTGCAGAACCAAACTTTACCTGTGAAATCCAGTGCCTTGAAAAGGGTAGAGAATAATAATACTTTTTATTTATTACTATCTTCCAGCTTCAGAGTCCTTTGCCAGTTTAACTGGAATTCCAGTAAGTGGGGATGCTTTGATTATTTAATGTATCTTGTAGGAGTATCTTTGTTTACTGTTTTTAGGCCTTGAAAGGGAGCGTAAGATGGCTTTGGTACAGAGGATTGGATCCACGATACCAGAATGCCTTAACATAGATTGTTTCTCTGTAGCTTCTCTACCATGTCTGCTTTCTCCAGAGTTGTTGCTGTGAAAATTCTTACAGCTGTGGCCTTGGATGGGACTAACCCCATCTTGCTGTACCCGCAGGAAAGCCCCCATACCCAAATGTCAGTCTGCAGCAGCACGCTCTGTTTTCCCTGGCAGAGGAGCATCGCTGTCATACAGGCTCAGAGCAGGGTGGCCCCTGTGTGGCCACAGTGATCCGACTGAAATCACTCTTCCAGGCAAGCCTGGAGTCTCTCCCTCCTCAGAGCAGTTATCCCAGTCCATCGGCGGGGTTGTTATCATGCTGTGCCTGTTTCTGGTGCAGCTCTCCGCTCCTGGATGCTGTTGCCGGCTCTCTGCATCCCCGGGGCAGCACGGCATCATCAGCTCATTACCCAGAGCTGTGCCCATCAGATACAATCCATCTTCAGAGAAAGGGTTTTTGGCTCAGGGGGTGAATTTCCTGAGATCTGTGTGTGGGTTTGAGCCACATGGCTGCTATTGACTTTAATGGGAGTCACGCTGCTGGGAGCCCCTGCGCTCCCCTCGGGGTGAGGCTCTCCCCTGATGTGTGCGCCCTGCTCCACGCATTAGCTGTGAGGGGGGGAGCACACCTCTGCCCCCACCCCTTTGGCCTTGTGTACTTACAGATAAGCAACAATGGAGACTCGTTTTTATGGTAAGTTAGCAAGGTTTATACTATAAATACTGCATTACAAGGCTCCGACACGGTGCTATTTTCGAACGTATCCACGCTTTGCTGCAGATCAGTGTGTCACCAAAATGTTTCCTTTGAAGAACACGTTTTTGAAATACATCATAAAAAATTCTAACATTGAGATGTCTCCATTTGCGCCATCATGGTGTGGGTCAAAACGCCTTTATTAAAATAGGATATTAGAAAGTTATAAATTTGACTATTTCTTTCTCTTTTTTGGAGGGGGGGAGTATTCTATAAGCAATTCAGAAAACAGGCAGCATAGCTTTAATTGAAGGAGACAATGTTGTCAGTATATGTGTTCCTACAGTTATAAAGCCCAGCAGTATAGTATTCATCAAGTCTGATTCCACCTGACACTTGACTGAAAGCATTTTGCACTAATTTGCTTTGTGCTTGTCTAGTAAATCTAAAAAGAATGAGTGAAGGGGTGATAGGTGGCCATTAAACAGAATAAACAGCCTCTGGCAAGTGAATGAGTTTTACAGACTTGTTGCTTTTGGGAGGGGGAGGGTGAAGGGGAGAAGATTATAGGTCTTTGAATCAGCATGTGGCTGCCTCTATCATTCTGTAATCACAACTGTTTTCTTTGGCCCGGAGACTCATGTGCACCTCCAGAGAGGCTACTACGGTGAAGAAGGAAGCTCTGCCCCCAAACCTCTGCAGGAGAGCCCTCCAGACATATGATTCATATTCCAAGTGTGATAGAGGCCTAAATGGCAATTATTTTATCATATAAACACCAGTAAGATAGATTTCAGTCTGGAGCTGATTGCTTTCCTCGGATAATCCTTTTTCAAATTTTCCCCTCCATAAAATGTAACAGCTTTAGGGTGTTTTGAGGTCCCTCCTTATGGTTCAACTTATGGTAAAAACCTTGGGCTTGTTGTCATCTTTGTCTGACTTTGCTGATAGCAGGCAGGAAATAGCTGTGTAAAGGCAGGAGGGGGTAAATAGCTGACTCTGTGGTCTGTAATTGGTTCATAGTTTTGGCCTGTGAAGAATAGAAAAGAAGGCAGAGGAGGGCTGGAAGACAGCCTAACAAGGAACACATGGGCATCTGAAAACTAAACACAGCTGGACCAAGAAGTACATTTGACCGCCTGTTCCCTGCTCCCAGACTTCTGAGCCTTGTTGTTGTTACTGGGGAATATATAGCACCGGATTTCGAGGGGGTGGATGGGAACTTTGCTGGGATAAAAGGCAAAATATCATGACTAACAAGAAATCAAAACAAAAACTTCCTTTCTCCATGTACTTATTTATTTAGTTGCTCACTTGCTTGGGGTTCTCTTATCTTGGCAACCTCATCACCGCAGTCTTGCTGGAGGATCGGGTCTGCCGCAATGTCAGGTTTTCATTCCCGAAAAAACAGCGTTCAGCTTCAGAGGGGTTCTTTTTCCTTCCCCTCTCCCCTGTCATCCCCTCCCTTGTTGCCTTCAAAACGCAAGTGTGGGTGGAAACTCCTGGACTGAGAGAGGACATAATGAGCCTGAAAAAGAGGATGGCATGATGAAAAACTCTACCTGTCGATACAATGCCAAAGAGAGGAAGTTTTAATCCTCCCCCGCCAACCTCCCCTGCAAAGGTCAGAAGAAGGATCACACCAACCCTGGGTCATGCACCAAACCAGAGCAGAGGCTCTCTGTGGGATTCACAGACCATTTCTGTATCTGGGATAAGTCAGCTTTGTTTTGGCTGCTCCTAGGACAGGGGAAAAGCTTTTCCTCTCAGTGTCCCTGAATTAAGGGCTCTCATTACTTGAACCTCATTAAAATAATCTCTCATCTGTATATGTGCTATGAGGAAATGGCTGATTCCTCCCCATTCCTCTCCCCTGCTATCTGCACAAACATATTTTTCTTTTCGAAATTAAAAAAGATCTCGCTGCCGCTGCACTTGGCTGTTTACATTCTTTAAAGGGGGGAAAAAAAAAAAAAAATCAGCCCTGAACCCCCTGACTGCAGAACTGCCATTAGCGTTGATTGTGTCCAGCAATGCACAGTCCACTTCAAGAAAGGCAACATCCTCTATTTTTTAAGCCAAATGTTGTGCACCGCAGCAAGAACAAACAAGAGTGACTTTCATCCTTCAAACACTGAAGCAGCTTTGCAAAGCCTGACATGAAAGGGCCTCCCTTGCTCTCTTGTCCATGTAGGCCTGGAAATGGAGCTGAAATGGCTAACAACATTGGTAATAATAGGGGCCTGCCTGGCATCAAGAGGTGAGCCGAAAGACTTCAAAAGCTGGCTCGAGCATGGCTGCAGGAGCATTTGCTCTGGGATTCAGGCTCCAACTTTTATTCTCTCCCTTTGAAGAGCTTACAATTGGGTGGAGGGTGGAAACCAAGCATTTTTGACATGAACTCTGCCATGGAAAATTATGAGAAAGATGGAGATGAAAAGGAATGTGTCCTGATTGTGCTGGCTATTTTTTTATTTTATTTTATTTTATTTTTAAAAGTCTGCAAAACAAGGGGCTAGCAGTACTATAATCATTGATCCTGAAAAGGTTCTTCAGAGATTAGTGCTATCAGTGCAATGTGAACCTCAAGGCTGAGAGGCAGAGTGGAGGAGAGAGACCCTTTTGCACTAAAATAACACTGGCTTTTAAAGGAATAGTGTATTACTCTGCCAGGGGGAAAAAAAATAAAAAAAGAACGTAATAGAAAAAAAAAACCCTACAACACCTGTGCTTGAAAACAAACAAACAAACCAGAAAATAAATGGCAGGCTTGGCTTACCTCCAAATTTTGCAATCACCTGAGGGTCCCAATTGTTTGAATGTAGATCCCTCAGCACACTCAGACTCCTGTTTGTTTTGTAAGCTCAGATCAATCTTCAGGACTCTGGTGTTGGTTTTACTGCCTATAAACATGGAATAATTTCACTGAACCTGGAAAAGCTATTGGGGATTTATTTTAGTATGGGCAGCTATGTGGATATCTATGGGATTATTTAATATTTAAACAAATTAATCTTGTTGTTTCATCCTTTTTATTTTTGGCAAAGCTTCATTAGTATCAAATATGCAACAGGCAGGTGGGCAGCCCTGCAAAAGGTCACCTGTCATTTCCTATTGTGCCACTCTTTTCTGTTGTGTCAACTCTGTTAATCTTTAATCATTGGGGCAATAGATAAAGAAAGGAGGTAAACAAGCTGGAAGTTAGTAGGAAAATGGGGGGAAAAGCAGGGGACAGGGGGAACCACTCTCAGAGCCTGACCCGGGGGACCAGACCTGCACTAAGACTTGGAGAGCAGAGTGGGAAACGAAGAAATAAAGAGCAGGCTGGAGTGGGAGAAGGATGGGTTGGAAGGAAGGGAATCCAGTGAATGGGAACATCTATGATTTGTAAGCCATGTGCACCTGGTGGGCAGGGGGAAGGTGTCCTGCACTGATATGGAGAATAATGAAATGAATAGAAGAACACTGAAGAGCCTGCCCAGAGGCTGTTGAAATGAATGGAAAGAGCTTGTTGGACATTTGAGTCCTCAAAAGCTGAACAAACACTTCCCACCCACTAAGCCATCCCCAGATGTTGTCGCTCTAAGCGTGTATCAATTCGGCGTTTTAAGATGAATATTCTGTGTTCAGTGGCTCTCACTCTGTACTTTTGGCACTTTCTAGTGGTCCTGAGCGCTTCTTCCGAGGACAACTTGTTTTCCCTCTCTCATTTGTAACCACGCCATAAGGGAGCTGTGTATACACAGTGCTCTTACCTATTTTTCTCTGAGTGGGGAGTCGTGGAGTGGCTGCTGTACATGATTGCCTGTCAGGCACCAATTAGCAATCCATTCAGAGTCTCTGAAGCTGTGATCCACAGCCAGGAGAGAGTTTGAGAACACTTGTTTTGAATTATCCTGCACAAATCTCATGCCATAGATCTACAGCAAAATGAGATCATATCCCCATGTCTTTTCAATATCGAGACATCCAGGTATGCTTGTTTTTGAACAAACAAAAACAAACTTAGAGTGAAGCTTTTCTTGTGTAAAGGAGTTTCTTTGACAGTATGTCTTATAAATTAATTTAACTCCATCTGAAATGTGATTTGCTTTTATGTCTGAAACTAAAATGACACGAGTATTTCAGTTGTTAAAATATAGAAGTTGAACTGTTGGTTGCTGAGTTCTTAAATGCGTTACTGACGTGAGTCCTTCAGTTATTTTTTCCAACTTCTTTTCTCAGAGGCAAAGAGAAGCCTCTTAGCATTTCTGAAGCCCAACTTGTCAGTCTGTTGCTGTTGCTGAAGTTTATATGTTAAATCTTCGAATCAATACTGATAGTTCTTTGCAAACCAGTTCTCTAATTTTAGGGAGGGAGCAGAAGAACAAAACAAACTCCCTGAACTACAGGGACTGCAGGTAGAAGGTGAGGCTGCAGGGGGCTTCTAATGTGCTCTGAAAGCTGAGTGCTTAAAGCAATCAAAGGTAGGGGAAATCTAAAATAATATCTTCAATAACAGTCTGTTAATTTACAAGGACAAGATAAAGAGCAGCCCTTGGTTGTGTTGCTAAGTTTAAGAAATCTGCAAAGCACCAAAGCAAGAGGGAATCCAGCAGCAATTCCCAGGGCTCCCAGCTCACTCACTAGCTGACTTGATGAGCCTCTTTGATCTGGTATTGACATCATATCAGATCTCCTGCACTGTTTGCCCACTTGCCAAAGCCAGCTTCCCAGAAGCGAAAATTTCCTGGGGGTAATTTGGAACATTGGCATGAAACAGACCTCTCGCTCTTCCTCTGCTGTGGCCTTTTGAGCAGTTCCTTCACCAGTGTCTCCTTAAAAACACTTGGAGGTCAGTGCCAGGCTGGAATTGCAGTGTTCTTGTCCATTGTGAGGGATATGATGATTGGGTATTAAGTATATGAATACCAAGAAGAGAAAAGAGAGAATATATACGTTGGTTTGGGAGCCTGGGATTCAGACATTCAGGGTTTTTAGATATCTTGTATAATGAATATAGACTTCATTAACCATTTTTGGCTACTCATAGATTGCTATATACACAGAATACTCACTGTTGTTTCAGTGATACATGAAATTTTCATGGTGAGAAAGAACTTAAAATTAAAAAAGTACAATGTAACACAAGACAAGAAGCCAATTTAAAAAAACGTTCCTCTTTTCTCTGCAAAGGAATTTTTGACACTGGAAATAAAAGTATAATCTAAGTTAATGGCAGGCTCAAGTACCATGTCTACACAAATGCCAAAAGAGCATCGGAAATATGCTGCTCTCTTCCCAACCGGCATTGCAGATCTGGTTGTTAAAGAGCATCTCAGGACCTCTTATGTTCTCTAGACTGTAATGTTGACCCTGTTTTGACTTGATTCAGCAGTATTAGGCATATTTAAATCCCAAATTTCCTCCCGTCTCCTTCCCCCACCATTACTGGCTGCCATAGCTTGTTCATGGGGATACTGGACAATAAACACACATGAATTATTAGTGCCCAAAACTGAGTTACCCCACGTAACTGTGCATGAAGAGACGTCTGTTTTGGGGAGGAAGTGCAGCAAATATGGGTACCTCAGAAGTTTGGGGGCAGTGCTGGATTTCTTTTAGTACCCTCACTCCCTTTTGGACATCAGTTGACCAAGATTTTTCTCCTTAATTGGTATATGTTTCTCTCTCATTTAGTCAGTACTGCTGGGGAGGAAAGATGGCTGGAAAACTAGTGTTTTAAAAAGTTACAGCGGCAAAACTTCCCTTAAGCAAGTGGCTAGTCATTAATCTTAAATACCAGTATCAGGAGGAAAAAGATCTTTGTTGGGGGTCAGGAGTAAAGGCATCCAGGTTGTTTGTGAAATATTAAAAGCTAGAGTTCACTGAGCGTCTGTCTTGTGCATTTTAATTGTATCTCCATGAACCTGAACTGCGGGGCCCTCAGCGAGCCCTGCTCGGTTGTGCTGGCTCACAGAGTTCAGGGCTGGGTTGTAAGTCGTTTTTATTTAGCACCTAGTGACAGCAAGTACTGTAGGTGGAGAAACATTAAGTGCCACTTAAATCTGTTCCCTGTACATCTTATTAGGAGTATACTGGAGTGATACTCTGGCTCTGAATTCACTGAGAGTCATTAAAGAGTCCCCCTTGGCCTTTTCTAACACATAACCTGACTGTGCCACTGGAGAACCCTCAGCTTCCATCCAGCACTCAGCAGCGACTGCTCAAATCCAAAATCAACACACCACAAAGTCAATGCTACCAAGTACTGGTTGGGAAAACCTCAGTGTTTGTGGCTGTGCCAAGACAGAAACCAAGGGTGACACTGGTTTGGAATCAGAAAATGTGTCTAAAAAGGGCTGCTGAAGTTGCACGTGTTTTATGAGAGCACATCTTGACTAAATCTAAGTGCTAAAGGTGCCGGGGTTGGGATGTGTGGACAAGTGCATCCATCAGGACTCACTTCCTTTTCAAAGGTTGAATGAGTTTTTTCTTTGGCTGCCCTGGGAAATTTGTCCAAAACATTAGGAAACAAAATAAAATACCAAAGGTGGGCTTTTCTTGGGTGAGCCTATCCCTAGAGAGAAAGCAATCGCTTTGATCTGAGCACTTGCCCTGGCTGCTGAAGTCCATTTGAGCTGGCTGAGAGAGGCTTGGTGCACTGTTAATGCAGTGAAATGTAGCACAAGTATTTGTTATTGCAGCAAGTATCAAAGGAGGCAGGACGACTTTGCCACTTACTATAAAGTGTTTCCATGAAAATGGAAATGAATGCTGCAGGGGTCTGCTCCCTCTGAATGCACAGGGGAGCGAGGCGCTGAAGGGCTGCTTTCATTATACCATTAACAGGGCAAGTTACTTACTTTCTTTTTTCCTCCGTCCCTCTTCAAAAGCATGGGGGCTCGAGGCTCATTCTTTGGGTCAGCCAGGCAGTGCTGTGTGTTCCCTGCCAGGCAGGGCAGTAAATCCCACTGCTGTTCCCAGATGGGCCCAGCAGAAATCCATCCCTTGTCATCATTCCAGCTGCACTTTCTCCGGGGGGAGACGGCAGTCACCCATTTGGAGAGGAGGGGCGAGCTGTAATGTCTGGCCAGAAACATCCACCATAAACCATTGCTTCCTGTTATGACACTCATGTGTCTAAACTTATTGATTTATTTGGGTGGAACTGTCTAACCTGCACGAGGAAGAGTGGACTCAGCAGGTACTAAGTCGTGTAACAATAGGAAGCACCAAAATACAACCCCCAGTGTTAGATCTGGGAATGAATCTCAGTTTTGATTTATTCTTTAAAAGCTATCCCATGCATTATCCAGAAATATCTTCCCCATTTTCATTTTTTCTTCCATTTAAAAAAATGTTAGTGGTATTCGTATCATCTGGCCATAGCTTCTTCATTCATGTGTTTCCCTGATTAGCAGCATAGAAATTTTAGAAATTGCAAGCCTGGAACTTGGGTCACCAAAGATAAAAGGGAGAGTATTCTGTTTTGATTTATGCATCTCTCTTGATTAGGGAATTCTTTCTTTGTCTGGGAGCAATGTGATCTGGTTGTTAGAAAAGTGAAGATAGACCTTGGGGACACTTGAGTTCTTTCCTGGTCCTGTCACTCAGTCAGATTCTTTACACCTAAATCCACCCTTTGGGTTTATTAGTGGGTATAAGAACACCTATCCAGCTTTCCCGTGTGCTGTGGAACTTAATTTATATTTCTTAAGCTCTTTCAATTTATCACACCAGAGAGCTTGTATAAAGCATGTAGCTACTGATTTTTAAAGGTGTAAGGTAGTTTTCCCTCCTATGAACATTAATTTAAGTTGATCACATTTAGTGTACAATCACACACTATTTTTTTCTAGAAAATATAGAATTTGATAATTTGTTGTGAGTTACATCTTTACACCTGTAAATAATAATATCTTGTGTATATCAGCATAGATGTGTGTGGCCATATATGTCTGTTTATATTTATATATGCATGGTTATACACACACAAGCAAGAGAAGAGATAGTCATTCCAAATAGTCTAGAAAAGCTCCGGGACTCCACAGCTGGCAGTGCATTTCTTTTATTTAAGGAAAACTTATGCAAAAAGCTTATGTGCAGTCAAAAACTTCCCAGCTCTAATTAATTAATATGAAGTGGAAACAGTTCATGAAATATTTTTTAGTGCTTAATACATAGAAATGTCCGGTGTTGATGCTAATGAAAAAGTAATGCCTGGAATATTTCACATTGCAGGGCCTGGGGACACAGATCCATGGAAAAGCAATTCGTACCAAACTGCTTTACAAGTGCAAGAATTCTGTTAGCCTAAAGCTACAGCACTACGTAATTGTACAGGGGAAAAAAAAAAAAAGGCAGAAAAAACCCCCAGCCCTCCTCTGCCCTGTGTTTGCATTTATTTCAAACTCTGGTAATGGGTCATTCTCTCAAAAAATGATGATACCAATATTTTAGCAGAAAGGATTTTTAATCTACCATATTCTCAGTGTAATCTAGACAGCTCCTCATTACCTCACTGAGTAGTCTGTCATTCCAGCAGATTCTTGGGATCTGATCAGCGCAAGAGAAGTTAAGGAAATGTCTCAAGACCATGAAAATCCAACCCTCTCCCCTGGAGAATAGTCTCTTAATTGTAATAGCCCATTTAAATCATTGTGATTGTTTAAAATATTATGAACAGAGGGAAATAAGGAAGATAATTGTACTTCAGCAGCCACAATCTTTTGTTATCACCTAAGCTTATTGGAGATTTAGCTGTGTATAGTCCCAGTATTTCCTTCTCATACCAAGTGGCCTTAATTATGTGGGCAGCTAGAATTCCTCTTGAGAGAGAGGCTTGGCTAGCAAAACAGCAGGTAAGAAATGCCTCTTCCTTACTCCTTTGTTTCTTCCCAGTCCCCTGTAGCTAAGGCTGCATATGTGGCTGTCTCTGTCTTTGTGACACTTTAAATGTGAAACAAGTAATTTAGTTGGAAATTTTCTGTTATTTTTTTTACATGCTTCATATGCTGGGTTAAAATCCATTAGCATATAACAAAAATCGGAGCAGATGTAGTGCAACAGATTCCTTAAGGGAGTCCATATTTTTACATATTTTGTAATAAGGAAACTGTCACTCCCAGATGGTATCTAGCTAATACTGGTGGTTTGCTTGCTGATAACATACTAAAAAATAAAATTAATTGTATTCTATTTGATGACAATGAAGCCATTATCATATATAATTCACTCTTAAAGCGAACGTCCAAATGATGGTCCCTTGCAATAACTTAAGCTTTCCCGGTCTCTGTGCCTGTCCCTCCTCTTCTACCTCAAAAATTCTTTCAGAATTTGTTGCAGCAGAAGCCTCCAGCTGCGAAGTGTAGCAGCCATTCATTAGCAAAGCTGGAAACCAGTGTTAATTTGTGCAGGGAATCTGGGCCAGCAGTACCTCAGTGCGCTCACCACGGGCTTCATCCTTCACCAGTGGTTCTCAGACTGCTCTGGTTTGGGTGCCACTGGTATATATCACAGCAAAAGGGAACAACTAACCTTTGCAATAATGCCACTGACTGGTGCCTGTCCGCTAATGGGCTTGAGAAGTGCAGGAAGTATCCAGAGCTGATAGTTGCTGTGAAAATGAATATCAGTAATCCAGGGTTTTGCACAAACACACAACACTGATCTGTAGAATACGTGCAGTATAAAGCTAAGATGGTCAAAATATTTTAAAAAAAAAAAAAAAATGAAAGAAAGGGTTTTTTTTTTTCTGATAAAACGGCTTAACTCCTTTCTTAGGTGAAAACTTCAAGACCTATTATAGACTGCTCAATTACAACCTGATAAGAGAATGGTTGAGTTCACAGGAATTAAGGTTTTTGGTGAGGTTTACTGGCATGAAACACCAGAACGAGCAGCTCAGAAGAACTTTCCTTGTCTCTTTGTGTCCTACCACAAAAATACCCAGCTTTTCAGGAGATTGCCCTTGAAGTTGAGGTAGTGTGGGAAAGAACAAAATGCAAAGGAAGATTTTTCATTCTCAAAGTTGACCTTGGGCAGGGAGTGTTGGCTTTCCCAACACCTCCTGGGAACAACAGCACTGGTTCTCCAGGCCACAGATAATTCATAGGTGTTGATACCAGCTGGAAAATGGGAAAACTGGGACAGAGGGGTGAAGTGTCTTCTACACAGAGCTGGAACTCATGTCTGAATTCCCAGTTCATTGGCCTGCTTCTTCCAGTGCTGTTGGAAATGAAAAACAACCTAGCTGTGCAAAAGCGAGAGGTTTTCAGAACTGACCAGTTTAAATAACTATTCAAGGAAACATCTAACTTGATGATAATGATTTCTCATCTCTGGGTGACTGTAGAGCAATACAGTGAGGCACACTGTCTGAAGGGTCTAAAATGTGCCTGACTGTGTTCATTCTAGTTTGTTTATGCTTTTAGTTTCACTTCCTTTCTGGTCTAAGCACAAAGTGCTCAGAAGGGGAATAGATGACTGCATTTCTATTTGGAGAGTTGGTAGAGGAGGACAATGCTGCAGCCATCTCTTCACATGGGAAGTGATTTTACATGCTCTGAGGCTATTGCCTCAAGGTGGGAACTCCATAAAACTACCTGAAGCTACTGGCAGGCATTGCAGAGGAAACAGATCTCCTAATATATGTGTAATTTTGAGTAAATCATTATTTAATTTAAGAAAATCAGAGACCAGTGCTTGGAAGGAACTATGTAAATCTTAGCCAACTCTTGTCCTTCATTTTCATTTAGAAGGTTCTTAATTATCAGCAAGCATTATTTTACTTCATTTTTCCTATTTTATTTTGGTTTCTTTTATTCTGTTTTAGAAATGAAACAGCCCTGTAGATATAACAAGAAAATAGTCAAGTAAAATAGTGAAGTAGTGAAGTAGTAGTCCCTAGGTGGAATGTGTCCCAGGCTTTAATCTTCCACTTCAGTTCAAAAAGTGAAGGGTTTTCTTCCCCAGTCTTCTTCTTCTGGTGTCTCACAAAACCTATTCTTATGAGTTTGCAGCCTCAAATGGAAGAATCTTGTTAAATAACTGCTCCTGTCACATTTAAATTATCTGGTGACTAAACTGGCTTAGAGATTGTCCGTAGTCATCTGGAAATTTGGGATTTGGGTAACAGATTTTTCTTAAACAGAATTTACCCTGCTTCAAATGCTCTGAACTCACTTTGTAATCCTTTTCTTCCATAGGACCAGGTATTACCTTTTCACTCTTTTTCTAACGCATTAAGTACTGGACAACTGTAATATTTTATTTAACATGATTTGCATTCAAACTTGAAATATCTCTTGAATAATACAATATTTACATCTTCAAACTTCACTTCTGCATGTTAGCTGGCATTATCAGATGTACCTACAGAGGACACCTGCCAGAAAAAGCATCATTGCTTCTGTGTTTGTGGACCTCAAGTCGTACCTTTTCTCTCTCAGCCTTCCTCATTAAGGCATCACAGCTGATATGTTTTCTCCTCTGTGTTTTAACGCCTGAGCAGAAGATGTATTTTATTCATGATTTGGTAGGAAATGTGTCTGGTGGGAAGGAACTTGGACACCATTAAAGCAACCTGAAATTCCACCATGGACGCTGGGAGGGAGCTCTTTTTCTTAGCCACATAAAGCATCTGCTTAGATTCTCAAGTGTGGAACGTGCAGACTTGTTAGGCAAGATTTTAACAGACTGTTTGGCAGTGAATATAATTTTCCCAAAGACCTGGCAATGGAAATAGTTGAAATAATGGTTTGTCAAATACTCATGAAGAAAAATGCTAATTGATACCTCATCTGAATTGAGCAGTACACAATACCGGAAAGGGAACGGGAATTTCCTGTTTCTTTCCTATTCAAAAAGAGAGTCTTCCCAAGAGACTGCTAATGTTAGATTAGATTTTTCCCACCTGTAGGACTAATCTGGAAGGTAGATTAGTTTGTGTCATACTGTATTTATTGAGTATTTCATGGAGTGATGGTGCCTCCACAAGCCTGTAGTATATTCTTAGTGCCAGCATTGCTAGATGCCCTTTTACCAAATGCCATTTTGAACCCCACAGCAACATTTGTGTTCTGGTGCCTTTCTTTCCTTTGTTCCGTGACGTTTCTGGGTCCAGTTGAGCTCTTCAAGCCAGCATGGGAAGATGAGGATAAAGCACAGCTGTGGCTGTGGGGCTGGAGAGCCAGCTGGCCACGGTGCTATGGCAGCATCGCTGCTGGGGGGGCCGCTGGGTGAAGCCAATCTGAACTTTTGCAATAAATATTAAAGAGACCACAACTTTGAATGGATTTGGAATCTGAAACCAGAAACCCAATCTAAATGTCAGAGCGGGTCCCTATCTGCAGACTAAACTGAACTGAATGTTTAGACCCCAGCTTTGGCAAAGAAATGAAAGCCGTAAATCCAAATCTGCTTTTTGCATTTCAGCCCCTCTTGTGATGCTAATAATACTTTGCCCTTTCACAATCTCCAATATTTTAGAAACTTTGAAATGATTTATCAAATGAGTCATACTTCCCAGTCAGACTCACTAGAACCAGTTTGCTGGAAATATCACCCAAAAGCAAGGGCAGGACTGGGCTGTGGCTGAGTTTCTGCTCTCTTGGTAGTTGTGTGTGAATGCCAGGACTGTCAGGTTTTGTCTCAGAAGGCCCAGCTCCATCTGCCTTGGATTCCTATAACTTCCAAGGTGCAGGTGTCTTGACGTTGACTCACTCCTCTGCTTCTGCCCAAAGGCTTTGAGAGAGAACAGGACAGAATGGTGGAAGCTCTTGGAAAGTCAAGTTTGCTTTATCACCCAGACCCTGCCCCAATATTTGGAGTATTAAAAGATTCGCCCGGGGCTCTGAGGGGAGTGAGTGGCAGAGCTGAGGCTGAAACACAGAACTGCTGAATCCATGTGTTCCTCTGAGCCTTTATGTTCAGAGAAAAAAGGATTATTTAGCATCAAAGGTACCAGTAGCAGATACAGGGCGTCTTCATTCATCATGAATAATGCTGTTAGTGAGAAATAATAGTATTCCTTAGTATTGATGACAATATATTGAGCATTAGCGAAGCCTTCTGCTAGGAGAGTTATCTAGTGAAGTGAATTATGGAATTTTACTACCTGAGTACAAGGACTGATATAAATGATCATTGCTGTGGCAATGAATTGGTTTAAAAAGGCTTCATAAGAACTTGCCTAATGCTCATAAATTAACATTAAATATGAGATGGGTTATCTAATCACATGCTTTCAGGCAAATTCCTTTTTAATATGTATGTACACTGCTGCTGGAAATACAGAAGATGTATCAGAGGAGATATTTCATGCCATAAATGGTTACGTTTGCTAACTCTGTATTATTTTCATAGTTTTTGCCAGTTACAGAATTTCTTTCTTTACCATCAAAATTTCTAAACAGAATAAACGTTAAAATAATATTTAGAGATAACTTTAACCCTCTATATGCCTGTGACTTCAGACTAAGGCTGGAATTTCACTGATCCTTTGATATGAAATACTGGAATAGTGGGTTCATTTGACTCAAGTAAAAGTGGGGTTGAGTCACTGAGCTGCTGCACATCTTCTGCAAACTGCTGAGGCTCAGGAGCATCCCAGGGCATATCCAGTGCAGCTCTTGGTATATTTGGTAAACAATACTCCTAATTGCCACCCCCAAAAAACTTTGGTGGGAAGATTTGGTGAATACACCAAAAGCTGTTCTGAACTATTTTAATGCAGGGCAGATTAAGCTCATGGATTTAATCAAAGAAGATCGGGATGTCCAAAATGAAGATACTTAATTTTCTGTCCTCTGGATTAGCTGGGTAAGGGAACATTGGTGCACCAGGTTAAACCTGATTTTTTTTCCCTGTAGCACATAACACTGCTTTCTGGGCAGTACCACAATGAAAAACACAACCTCAGGTCACTGTTTTGAACTCTAAACAGGGGCATTTACTGTTCTTTGTGGTGCCTGTGATTCAAACAATTCCCTTCTCAACCTGATGGAGGAGATCTGCAGTAGAAAACTGCTTCCACCTGTTGGAGTGACTTGAATTTTAAGCTGGGTTAACTCTGGAGCCCCATTTGGAAATAGTTTATGAAATGCTTGAATCCTCTGGGGGTGGTTGTATTATATACCTTGTAGTTGCTGAACATTTCAAGATTTAAACTTTATCTCAGAGTTAATCACCTGGGGATCAAGCTAGAGGACTGGATAACAGTTTTACTAATCAAAACAATTTTCTGAATATTGTTGAGTTCCAGGGACTTTCCCCTGCCATCTAAAAACACAGTGCGAGGACGCCAAGAGCAGAATTATAAAACAAACTTCTAAAATCATGTTTTACTTGGAGTTTGATTTCCTAGTCTGTACAGTGAGCAATAATAAACTAATTATGATTAAACAGATAAGGAGGACTCTAAGAGTCAGCCAGGAAAGTCTTTCATAAATAACCAAGAAGGAATGCTCGGTCTCACAGTTGACATACATCAGAAAAGCTTCTTTTTGCCATTTCAGAGAGAGCTCTTTAAGAAAAAATACTGAAAAACATCCAAAACCCCCTAAACAAAAACAAGTCCAAAACAGCCGAATAAAATACGTGCTGTTAGTATTAAATAAATCCCATTTTATCTGAAATCGTGTGACATCTTTCTGACCCCACAGAACTGGCTCTCAGGCACGTTGAAGCAACACTGTTAATGTTTCTGGTGTAGAGCAAAATTCTAGACTTAGGCTTCCTAAGAGAGCAAGTAGTTTGGCTCTGGGTTCCTGTCTTTGGCCTATTTTGAATAGTATTTGGGTTTCACAGTTATAACTGGGCAGAATTTATTCAGCTTAATGCATGAACATTTCTTCCAGATAGGTTAGGTCAGCTGTGAGGTTTAATCAGTGTTCAGATTTCTGACATGCTGCTCAGGGGCATATCATCTGAGCAAATAAACAACCCAGGAAAGGTCTGTATACCACGGGGATGATGTGGGATTGCAGGGGATCAGTTCCACTCAGGTGTTTATGGTGGTAGTGCCTTTTCGTGGCAGATAAGAGCTGACATTCAGCATTACACCCTGTATGGCACCAATGTGTATAAAACAAGCAGTTATTGTTGTTTCCCCTTTGGAGTACTCCTGTCTAAAGGACTGAACTGAATATGTTTGCTTCTCTCTGAAGCATGCAGGTCCTTCCCACTAACGTTGCAAAGGTTTGGTCTCTTTTATAAAAGAAGCATATTTTCAGCTCTTCTTTACTTTAAAGAGGATTTTCATACTGAACCTGCCTCTGGGTAGTCCTAGTCCTCTTCTAGCTCTTTTTCCTACATAGCTGCAAATTAAGGCCTCTGATTTCCACTAGCCAGTGTGGCAAGAACAGCAATGGGGACCAGAATCTTCTTTTTCCCTTGCTGTCCTATCCATACTTGACAGTACTTTGGAGAAGAAGGGGCATTCAGCCAAGGAATGAAACCTCGAGGCAACCATATCAGCCTCAAAGATTTATTTATTTAATTAAGCCACCAGCAGGATGGAAAAATACTCTCAGTTGCCAGACAGAACCATTCCAAGCTCAGGGAGGGTCGAAGTGCGTGCCTGCAAGTTATATGTTACCAGGGCTTGAACGAGAGGCTTCACAGAACCCTGCCCTTTGGTCTGGAGTCGTGATGTTGTGGGTGCACCATTGAGAGGGAGAAGGGCTGGGAGATGTTCTCGTTTGCTCTCCCACTGGAGTGATCCTGCCTTGGAACTCACTCGGCAGCTGCTGTAGTGTGAGGGGCATCACTGGACACACTCACACAGCCAGCCTGGAAAATATTGGAGGACAGGACAGGAGCGATGGGACCACTTCAGCCAGTGGGAGCAGCCTCCTGATACAGGAGACAGCTACATGGTCCTCATAATGTCCTTCAGAAACAGCTCAGTTCCCTCAGTTCCCAAGTTCTGCACAACTCTATTGCCAAGGCAGTGACAGGGGACTCAGAATTCTCCATCTCATACAGCTGGAGAAATTGCTGCCACTGAGACATCAGTGGTCCCAAAAAAAAAAAAAAAATCCCCAATCCCTTTATCAGAAAAGCTCCCAGAGGGCTGGGGTGTGAGCTTTCCAGTCAGTGCAGCCAGAGACACAGCCCAGCACCAGCAGGCACCCCTGTGCCTTGGCTCTTCGTCTGGTACAAATTGGCCTCGTTCTTCCCATCTGGCTCTGCATTAAATATTACTGCTGGACTATATTTGCTGTCATTTCAGATAGGACTGAACATTTTTAACAAAGATTTGGGAAGTACATATTGCCTCAGACAACTTCTAGTAAATAGCTCGTGTTTGTTGCTCTTCCCCAGTGGGAATGCTTCTGAACTTTAGAGACAAAAAAATCCTCTGGCAGAAGCAATTTAGTAAAGCCAGGATGTATTTCAGTGGAGCTTCTCAAGTTTCCAGTCAATTCCATTGTTGAATTTTGGATAAGTCTTGCAAGCATCACTCTCAGCTCTTTAATGCTCCTCTTATTGGCTTCATTTGTCTCTCTGAGGGGTGTGTTGCTGCAATATTTTCTTGTTCCAGGACTGCACCAGTTTCTTGTGCAAATTAATCTTGCTAATCACCACAGCCATGCACTCCTTTAGCTAAGTCCTCTTTGCTCAATGAAACACATCAAATGCTCTCAAAACATGGAGGAGTTTTTCAGTAACAGATTCAGACACATTTGCCCCACTAGCAGTGAAGAGGCTGTGCCTTGATTCTTCTTTTTTCTTCATTTTGGTTCTTTGACTTTCCTCAAAAACTGATCCTCCTTCAATCTGCTCTTATGGGTCCCTCTTTGCTTGGAAGACTCAGCAAAATCCACACTGGGGGCAGCAAGTATGGGTTTGGTTTTGGGTGATATCACAAATAAATGTCAGTCAGCTCTGGAATGTGAAAATCTATCTGAAAAGATACTTTTGGCTTCTTCCAAGATGCACAATTAGTTAACTCAAATTTCCTATGAATTATCAGTGACGTAGATTACTTTCTTACTTGAAAACCAGAAGAATTGGCTTCAAAATTTGCTATTTTCACCCAGCCCCAGTCCTGGTGATCTTCCCAGACACTGACCTTTTTTTTTTATCCAAAAAAAATATTGCTTTCTATTCTCTCTGGCCTTAGCCAGAGTCATTACTTTTCTCTTTGTCATACTGAGACTCAATAGCATTGTAATTATTTCTGACATATGGTATCATCTATCCACCTCTCCTTCCAATATGTCCAAATAAAAGAGGAATGCCACTGCAGCCACTAGACCATGGTTTCCATCAATTAATATCACCCCATGGCTGCCCATTCCTGGGGGAGCAGGGACCTAAACTTCATGTGCTGGGTGATGTGCCATCCATGGAGCCCTGGAGTTTCACTATCTTATTTCAGCTCCCTCAGAACTGGAAATTAAAGCCCCAGTTTACTTCTCTAGTTTTGTGGCAGAAGGCCAATGATTCTATCCGAGAGCTTTTTCTTTACCTTCATTAACCCCCAAATGTTGCTGTATTGAAAACGTCCACAGAGAGTGTATTTATCATTCATTTTCTGTTCATGTTGATGTGGGAAAACACGTGCAATCAATATTGAATCCCTTTCAAAACAAAATGGGAATACATATTGGTCTAATCTAAAACTAATCATGATGATAAATGATGAAAAATATGCCAAAAAGTGAAAATCCTGGGTTTAGAAGTTTTTTAGTTGTTGGCATGGGTATGTGTATGGACCTGCATATGTTATCTATTGTTTACCAAGAAATTAAAACTCAAATCAAAATTCAATTGGAAAGGAAAAAAATGCTTTTAATATTTAATTTTGTGCTCATAATTAAACCTCACATGCCTAGTTTTATTCATCTGCCACCTATTTAAATGTAACCTGATCATATATTTTATTTCCCTATATGAAAAATGGCCACAAGTGCATGTTAAAAAAAGACATAAGTAGATTTAACCATGTTAATCTGTCTTCCACAGTCATCTTCTAATGCAAAATAGAACTGTAAAGCAACACAAGCTGTGAAACATAACTGTCCTTCTGTGTATTTATGGTTCTCCAAGTTGTTTGCTGTCCCCTTTCAGGCTGAAGGTAAATGCCATTGCATTATTAGAGAAGTTAAAGACAAAATTAGATTACAGACAAATTAGACTGTGGTTTGGTGAATATCTTAATTCAATATAACCAAGCCTGTAGGAAAAGAAGTCTTGCCCCTGCTCTGTACCCTCTCTTTGTGGGTACAAGGCCTGGTTTGTGCCTGGGTGAACACCTCTGCAGACACCCAGGGGAGCAGATCAAGGAGCAGACCCCTGAAAAACAACCTGTCAGACAGAGACATTTATTTTCTCATGAGTTTTCTGCCAGAGTGGCCCAGGGTGAAGGAGGGGGCTGCAATGCCATTTAAAACCAGTCTGACCAGTACTCAAGAGTTAATAGTTCTGGCATCTCCACGACAGTAGTTCCTAATGTGCCTGCACAGTCAAAAATATTTCCAGGCTCTGCAGCAAATTGAATGGTTTGGACCATGAATAGTTTTCATTAAAAAGTGGCTTTGCAGGACAAATTAAATTTTCAAAGTAACTGATTGTTTTGATTCTCACACAGAAAAGGACCTTTTCACTTCTACATTTTAAAATGTATCCAAACCCGTAATCCATATAAAAAGTGAATTTCCTAATAACTGTTTATGAAGACCGCAATAATATTTTTTGTCCCAAGTTAAGAAGAAAAATCATGAGAGCTGCTGAGACATGAGGTGGCTCTGCTCTTCCATGTGTTTTGAAAGAGTAACGTCAACATTTGACTTAAGCCTGGCTTCTCACGGCGCACAGAGCTAAGCAGCGAGACGTGGTTTTGCCTCATTAGGTCAGCAGTGGCAGCCTGCGAGGCAGTGCAGCTGGTTCTGTGGTGCTATTAAAGAAATTATAACTACATGCACACATCCTTGTAGCATCAGCCCCCCAGTGAAGACACAAGATCACAGAATTGTTCGGGGGGGTGGAATCGACAACGTGGGTTACAGTTAAGAACATAGTGAGTCAATTTAGGGCTATAAATACCCTGGTTTTCTGTTATGCTTTTAATCTTTATTAAATTGAATGATTCTTATTTGTTTTCATTCGCATATGCATGTGTATAATATATAGTTTGTTTATATAGGCCTGTGAGACTGTAACAAATCTTGCAGAAGTCTTCTAGGACATAAATAGTGTGAGTCCAAATCCTTATCTAAGAAACCACACAGACACCAACACACACTCGGCCTTCAGAATTCCCCTGAATTTTTGCAAACAGTGACAAACCGTTTTTGGTTTGTTTGGTTTGGTTTGTTTTTTTAAAACAAAAGGATGCAATATTTTTTGCATTGCTTAAGAAGAATTTAAAACATCTTTTTTCCTTTCTATCCTTCTTTTAATGGCTTTGCATATTACTGTTCATCTAAACTCAGTATTTGAACATACACTTACCAGGCGCCTGTTTTCTTTGTTGCTTGTAATTACTGAATAAGTCGGAATCATAGCCAGGGAAGTCTGTGTGGGATTACATCTGGAGTAGTGTTCTATAGCAACACTGTGCTTTGCAGAGCTTCTCCTCTCATAGATTTGATCTTAATGATGGGCTACACTTTCATCTTTAAAAAAATCATTTTGTGCAACTCACTGCTTTTTATACCTCAGCAAGAAAATGCTGTTTATTGTTCAGTTTCTCTTGCCTACAATGTTTGTATCTATAATTGAAACTTAAAAGCTATGAGCTTGAATAATTCAATCAGAAAGCATATTGTTTTTACTGTTCTCGGTATGAATCCAAACGATCGCATTATTGTGATGTTATAATATCAGAATGTATTTATTTTTACTTGCACAGTCATAGTAGGCAGTCTCTCTCTCTCTCCAGAAAAAAAAAAAAAAAACAGCAAGGAGGAGGAGGGAAAAAAATAAAAAAAAAAAGCCAGGCTTTATCCATGCCGGGTTCCTCTGGTCTAAGTTAAGCAAATGAGATCTCCTGTCCCCTCCAGCAAGCGCCAGCTCTGTAGCCAAGGCTGTTTCTATCAGCGCTGCTGCGCGCTCTGGCAGTGCCCCCGAGGCTGAGGGTGATGCTGGCGGGGGGACACGTGGGACCTCCCCGCGTGAAGCCACCTGGGCCGCCGAGAGTGTCACCGACACCGCGCTCGTGGCTGCTCCGCGGCAGCTCTGCGCTCACAGCCCCGCCGCCTCTCCCACGAAACGCCTCGTGGAACAGCTCCACTGATATCTCAGGACACCTTTCCACCCCAGAAATAGCTGCAGAGCAAACTGAGGTCCGTGACTTTTGTGCTTAGTGCAAATTATTTATTTTTTTTTTTTAAATGAGAAAAAGTCCCGATGTTTTAATTCAATTATTGGCTATCATATTCTCTGTGTCAAGGCAAGCATAAAATAAGGGCTTTGGAAATAGAATGGATGAAACTGTGGTATCTAATGCAAGCACCATGTATTTTATCTCAACTACACAGCAATTTTTTGAACTGATAAAGCATCAAATGTGACTTTTGGCTTAATATGGTTGAAGCAGTTGGTGAGAATTAACAATAATATGGAAAGTATCCATTTCTCCCTTTATTGCTATGTTTGGGCAAATCATTGTATATAATAATCTACTCTTAGGTAGTGCTGTAGCTGTACCTGTGGAATTAGGCCCAGGAAGAAAAACTGCCCTTACTCCCAGAACCATGAATCTGAAATTTTCTGATTTATATAGATTTTCATTATGTCCTTAGCATAATTTCAGCACAAATGGAGGGCTTAGCCAGGCTCCCATGGTGTGTCCTACGGGTATGGAACAGCTTAGCATCTTTTTCTCTGCTTACCAAGCTTAGCGCCTGTAAATCAACCACTCCATTATGCAGCATCTCCCCTTATTCTTAATTCAAAATAGCAAAGTTAAAGCAGAATTTGGGTAATGAGGAACAATATCGTTTTGGCCTGTGTATGATCCTCACTCATTATCTTCTTTCCATTTAGGGGAAGGGGAAGTGAGAAACCCTTTTATTTGCAAATCCATCCATACCACTTTATAAGACACAGTATTAGGAAATAGAATGATTTATTGGACTGAGGCATTTCAGTGGGGCCTAAATGATAGAGTCTGCTAAGAAACTCATTTTTTCATGATGGGATCTGATGATGGGGGTAAGACCAGGAGCCTCCTGCCAAGAAAACACACAGTAATAAACTTGCAGAAAGCTTTCACTACCACTTATCAGTGGTGATGGTTCCCCCTTCTCTTACCTCAAACATTGCCCAAATGGGGAGGCACGAGAATCTCCCCACTGACTCTCTCCTGAGGTGAAATGAAGAAAGCCTTAAACTTCACAATTGCCAATAATGAGCAATCATTACTCAAATTACACCAAGCACTGATTAGGTTTAAAGTAATGAAGAAAACAACACGATCAATCATCATCAACCCAAAAGAAGTCAGTCTGTGCTAGAGATACAGCAAGATCTTAGTGGAGGGCTCCATCTACAGGGTTTGGGAGATGAGAGAGAAAAAAAACCTTCACATCACATCTGAAAAAGATTCCCCTTGCTCCCCACTCTGCTCACATTTTTCTTATCAATCTCCAAAAGCCACGAATGTAAAAGGAAATTTTTTTCCCCTTTCTTTAGCTGCACAAAAATTAAAAGAGCCTTAGCAAAAAATTAAGGCATAAAAACTTCTTGGAAAGACATTTCACTGCCGTTGAATGGGAATGTCTGTTTAAAAAAAAAATGACAAGAGTTAAATACCTAGCATTTATCAAATAGTAAAATTCTACTGAAAGCTCTGACTGTGCGAACAGCATCAATGGAAGCTAAGGTTTTTAATGCAATTTGTATTAATAGGTTCTAGCCACAGAAATAACATTGGAAAAGAACAGATTGATGGGAAATTCCCATTTGTCAATTTTCATTGGCTGCTAAACAGAAAATTACGAATTAACCCAAAGCTTATTTTGAAAATCCAGAGGAAATTCAGCCTATACAACATTTCTTTGGCATGGAATAAGATTTTAATACCAGCTACAGACTCAGTCTAGTAAAAAAGAACCCATTGTATTTTAAAAACAGGAGAATAAAAAGGAAGAGAGTAGGTATGTTGATATTCCATGCACATGTGTATGTAAACTTTAAACTGTGCTAATGAGCTACATTAGTATATGTATTTTGTAAAAGATGTATTATTCTTTAGGAATAATTTAAATTGAAATATGTCCCCTTTCCATGTTCTGAAGGCATTACATAACAATTACTTTGAAAGAAAATTATTTACAATTTAAGCGTAGGAAAACACAAAATTAGGATTTCAATTCAAAGTCAGCTGCATGTAACAGAAGTTTCCCCACTGACTTAATTCACTTTTGAATTGGGGATAACCATTGGAAATAATGAGATACAAATGAAAGCCTACTAAAAAATGCATGACCGAAGGGAAATAAAAAACAATGCACAGCCATTCTAGTGTAGATTTCCATCCTAAAGCCCCTTGTGGAGGGGCTAAATTTAAGGGAAAATTTCCAACTCTTCATGCTTTAAGCCATTCAGGACCATGGGGCAGAGGATGGTTTGTCTCCTACTTAGAGTTCTCTAAGTGGCCTGAGATAATCTGGAGGAATAATGTCATCATCATTCAAACATCTCACTTGTTTGGAGTAATTTTTATTAAAGCATTACTTCAACATCCCATATCAACAGTAAATTTAATGCAGTTTATATAGCATGTTTAATATTTGTTGACAAGAAATTATGAGCTAGTCAAGGAATTTTCATACTAAAACCTGTTTTTTACTGAAGACAAACTTATAGATGAGCATGTGTCTATGTGCCTGGCTGAGCTACAGATTAATTTGAGTACTTGCTTAAATAAAGCACTGTGAGGAGTATTGTGAGGATAAAAAGCAGTTTGGGAGTTCACATATTTGTAGAAATCATTTAGAAATACTTGAATATTTTGACAGTCTTTTGTCTTTACTCTTGGTAATACATAGTTTTCATGCAAGTAATTGGGCTATGCCCTTACAGAACTGTCACGTGGCCCTATAAATATTAAATGGCAATAAAGCCTTTTAAAAGAAAAAATTAATAGATTGTTTATTAAAATTCTAGTTTACTTAAATGAGCCTGAATAATACTAATTACCTTTTCCCCCTTCTGCCTTGCAATAGAGAAAAAAAGTCATCTATACCAACAAACTTGAAAGTTCATCTACGTTCTGCCAACCTTTTGTATTTTCACTGAGTTTCTCCGTGTCTAAGTATGTTAAAATATTTTTTTCTTCATTGCTGGAGAGGGTCTTTTTACAAGGGTAAGGGGAATTGTGTTAATCTGAAGAAGGGGAGGATTAGATTAAATATTAGGAAGAAATTCTTCCCTGTGAAGATGGTGAGGCCCTGGCACAGGGTGCCCAGAGAAGCTGTGACTGCCCCATCCCTGGAAGTGTCCAAGGCCAGGTTGGGTTTGGAGCAACCTGAGATAGTGGAAGGTGTCCCTGCCCTTGGCAGGGGGTGGAATGAGATGGGTTTTAAGCCCCCTTCCAACCCAAACCATTTGGGATTCAGTGATTTAATGCAAACATTGAATCTATTCATTAAAAAAAAAAAAAACAAACCAAAAAACAAGCCAACAAACAAGAAAAAAAAAATAAAGTCTTGATGGAAGTTGACAGCTGCAAATTTGTTCTGCAAAGTTCTTGCATTCTACTTCTTTAAAACATATGTGGATTGCCCATCTTTGTCAACAATAATAAACTATTTCCATGGAAACTCAGGGGAGAAAGCCATGGAAATCTCACAAGCAGGAAGAGCAGGTAGCAGCACTGACTGCTGAAGGAATGACTTGTCAGCAGCACAAGGTAAAGCAAATCAGTTGTTAAGGTACTAAACCAAAAATAAATCCTTTGGTTCTCATTGCTTGTTTTCAGACCTTTTAGAAAAAGCTGTAGAGAGGAGAGGCAAAAATTATGTCTGTATTGAAAGGGGAGTCAGTCCTTGCAGCAGCAAGAACTCTCACAGAGTTTGTGGACTTGGTGGTCCCTGGGGGTCCCTTCTGGACTGTAATATGCAAGAAGGTGAATCTGGAGGAGCTCCTCTTGCTGAGCTCCATCTTTTGTGTTCAGTGAAGAAGATATCGAGCAAGGGAATACAGGGCTAAACTTACGGGCAGTGGATTGGGAATTGTGATAGAAGCAGCTGGGAATTTCTGACAAAACACTTGTCATAGAACACAGCCCAGACCATGCTTGTTAGCAAAATCAAGGTCAGGTTTTGCAAAACTGTGTTCGTGAAGATTTCTCAGGTTTCAGACAGGAATCCCTGGTCAAAGCCAGGGTGGAGTAGGTGGGAGCAGCAAAAGAAGGAGAGTGCAATCTCCTTTCATGAATAATTATTCAAAAAAA
Source organism: Picathartes gymnocephalus (assembly GCA_013390045.1). Classification (NCBI taxonomy): domain Eukaryota; kingdom Metazoa; phylum Chordata; class Aves; order Passeriformes; family Picathartidae; genus Picathartes; species Picathartes gymnocephalus. The sequence continues at coordinate 86,456 of WEKY01030231.1, forward strand.
GTACAACAGTAGAGAAGCTTGATGTATTTCCAGTTTTGTTCCTAAAGTCATTTATATCAGGCATAGGAGACAGTTCCTTTCCCAGCTTTACATCATAAACAGCCCATGCTGGTACCTTCACCATTCAGAGGAGAAATTGCTTTCGTACCCATGTGTTTGTTTTCAGAGCAAGTGCTGGAGAAGATGGGTCATGAGATAGTGAAAAGGGTTTGAAGAGATCACCTCTAAGAAAACTGCAACCACCAAAACACCTTTTAAGGGAAAGACTAATAATGTTGTGAATAACTTAAAATAATTACATTAGAAACAGGAAAACACGAGCACATGTGGGTCGAGCCAGAGCTGGAATTCTGCTGATGCTCAGCTTGGTGGTCTTGTGGGCAGGCAACATACACAAGCAATTGCCCAAGGCAACAACATTCTTTATTAGATTGATTAAGCACCAGGTTTACTTATTGTCATTAGTAATGGATGCCAGATTTCTGCTTTGCCTCTGGTAATAGGAACCAGCAGAGAGGAAGGAGCGTTACTGTGAGTGTTGGTCCTACTACTTGGGTGGAATTTTCACACCTACCTCGATTTAATGTGGAAACAACCAGAAATGGTCCTTGCCCAACACTTGCTGCATGATTCATTGTTTTTTCAACCTAGAACTGAGATTTGTGGAAGCTGATTTAGGTGAGATAAGAAATAAAGGCCCTTTGTTGAACCATCCAAGTAATTCCCAGGTTTCCTTTGCACTGTTACTGGGGATTTCATCAAGGGGAATCATTCTTGGGTGGAGAAAAAAGGGCAGCAAAAGAAATAATTCCATACACAGAGGTGCTTTTAATATTCGTTGTAGCCAAAGGTACAATCCATGTGATGAATTCACTGACCAGAGCTGTGCCTACCCCAAAGAGTCAAAACTTCCTGACTGAAGTCTGTAATGTGGGAATGCTTCAAATCTCTGGGAAGGAGGTGTAGAGCTAAGGCAGCTGATGGAAGTGTGAATGTTTTCATGGGCTTCCGATTATTGTGTGTGCTCTGAAGGAGATCTGTGCTATGTAAACTTCTTAAAAGCTGTTCTTTGAAAGTTAGGCTCAAATTCCTAAATCCTTTGAGTGCTCCTGAGAGCAGTACTCACAGACTCCATAGCCATGTCAAGTCTCTGCCATTCAACTATGAACATCTTCTGACAAACTTTTGCTATTGCACTAATTTCAAAATTATGTAGAGATGTAAAATCTATGAATCCTTAGTTAGTTAATAAATATCCTTTTTCACTATTGGTTTTTAACATTAACATAATCACACAATTTAGATTTTTATTCACAGTATACCATGTAATATAGAAGATGCAATATATTTTATTAATAAAAACAGTACTCTATGTGTTGCGTATTCCACCAAGGCCTCATGTTTCTGTTTTAGTTAGCTGGTAAGCTTCTGTTTCCAATAGTTTAAATACAAGTGTGAATTGATTACTTTTTAAGGGTTTTACATATCAAACATCACTCACATGTATATTTTTCACTATAGAGCAAATAATATTAAACAAGAATTATTAGCAGTGCACTATGTTAACACTTCAGTTTTAAATTGGTGGGTAGTAGATCAGCTTTTTAAATACTGGGATTTTTGCAGTGAAGAGTGTATACAAATATAAATGTGTGTGTGTGTATGCCGTAATAATTTCAATTTTTGGGTTTTTTTCAATAATTGGTTTTTAATATACTGCAAAGATTACAATAAAATTTAATAATTTTCATCCAATTCCCAAACTGATAGTAGAAAAACTACTCATTATTTAGAGACAGAAATGTTAAAACAAGAAAGTAATGAGTATCTTAAGAGCGAAAATTCTCACTCTCATAAGCTTAGGTTATTCATTTTGTGTAGTTATGATAGATTCATTTCCTAGGATTCAAGACACTTCTGACCTTTTCAAAAATATGTTGAATTATAAGATGTTTCCTGTGTTTATGTTTCTGATCTCTGTCTGCCTTATTTTACTTAAATTCAATTTTCAAAAACAATAAGAAAAATGAAAAAGTACCTGTGCTGTTCTGGTCCTGTGAACTGATGCTGTGCAGGGCATTTATGAGGAATGGGTTTCACAGCCCAGACAGGCAGTAACTCACTGTGGAAAATTTTATCACTGTCACCCCAAATCAAAAATGCGTCTCTGCATGATCTTCCCCCAATTCCAACTATTTTGTGGACTCAGATGCAGCCAGATTTTCTCCTGGACTGCACTGAACTCGCCTCTGTTTAAGAACTAATGGTCTCTGCCTATGGAAAGGTAAGAGCTGATCTTTGGCTACATCAAAGTGACCAGGACAAAGCTTAGGTGCAGGGAGTCTGTGCCAAGTCCTTTTGTAGGATTTGATTGATGCTGACAAAAGTTTTGAAAAGGACTGTCCCCAAAGAGCAGCAATGCCAGCAGATGGGGGGAAAAAAAAAAAAAGTAATAATGAAACCAGATGTATCTCAAACAAAATTACACCTGGCATCATGAGGAGGAAATGGGGAATTTTTTGAGGATTGAGGGCTGGTGGTCATCTTTTGATAATGGACTGGTAGAAAGTGGTTGGTTGGTGTGTCTTCATTTTCTTGTTTTATCAAGTTCATGATTTTCATGGGATAAGTCTCAAGCAGTGCCACTGAAGAAATTGGAAGTTTCCATCTGGGCTTGACTTTAACAACCCATTGTGGTACATAAGAAACATTAAAGAAATCCTTTGCCCATAGAACAGCAACAGCTCTGCCATTTATTTCAGTTGGGCCAGAATTTTACCCATGGTGTTTTGTTTCAACCAAAACTATTTTCATTTTAGGTAACATTTAAAACATTTTTTGTTTTCTTGGTGTTAGGAGCTATTGTTGAGCAATAGCAAAGTGTTTCTTTGTTGTTTTTTTTGCCTCAGGTTGCAACAGCAGAGGTTTAAATTGGGTACTAGAGAAAACTTCTTCACCCACAGGTTCGTCCACCCTTGGTACAGCTGCCCAGGGAAGTGTTTGAATCACCATGCCTGGAGGGACTTAAAAGATGTGTAGATATGCACTTCGGGACATGGTTTAATGGTGGATTTGGCAGTGCTGAGGGAACAGTTGGACTTGATGATCTGACAGTTCTTTTCCAATCTAAGTGATTCTGTGATTCTGTGATTCTGATTTTCCATAGAATTCTACTTCTTTGATTATCGTTATAATCAAAGTGACTTTACTATATGTGATACAATGCCAAATAAATAATGGCTATGAAAGGAAAGTATATGAACTCTTGAAAACCTTCAAGATGCAAAAGAAATTTACAAAATAATCAAAGAGAAATGCACATACGTGTGTGAGATGATATTGGCTTGGTTCTGACAAGAGCTGCCAGTTTTGTCTATGTCATCAGATGAAAAGCACTGATGGCCACATGGACACCAAATCACAGTTATCTGGAAACTGCAAGTGTTTTTGGCACAAAAAATCAAAAGGAATGAAGGAAGTGCAGGGACACAGTGCTAAAGAGGGAAGGCAGGAGACTTTCTGTCTTTGCACAGATGAACTAGGATACAAAATCCAGAATTTTGGATGGGCATGTTTATTTTTTTTAATTTGATCAAATAATTTTGAGCAGATATACTACATTAATATTTCCTTTGAGCATATGTGTGTGTGCTTTTGGTGTGCCCGTCTGCATACATGGAACATCTCTGGCTGGCTGTGATGAGTGAGAAAATTATTCTTTGTTAACAGTATTTTCTCTTACTTCATCTTGTATTATTGTCCCTTGTGGATAGTTTTATAGCTGTTTAATATAACATTAAAATGGGACAACCATAGAGGCTTATGGTACAGCAGATCTGGTTGTTCCCTTTCTATTTGTGGTATGGTTTTTATCCTTTAGGGTACATCTTGAGAGCACAGAGGTGAGTCGTGCTTTAGATAAATTTCTTCGGAAGCAAATAGAAATGACTTGAAATGGGAGGAGCAGAACTGACTCATGTAGAGATGAGGCTGCAGCACTTTCCATTGTCCCCACAGAAAGAAAACTGGTGTAGGTTATATGGCCTAACCCTTAAAATCATCCTGAGACAAATATCCTGTGCTCATCTGAGAGCATTTGATTCTTAGTCTTACTAAGCAGGGTTAGGTGGACACCCAGGAATCTTGATGTCCACCTAGTTCCTTGAACATTCAGTGAGCACTTGGAAACAGAAGGGATTTCGTGGCTTTATATTATCATAATGCAGATTGATGTGGGCTATATAGACTCCTAAGCCATGCAGAAGATTTTACGAGAGCACGAGAGTGAGCATATGCTCCTGTAACAACCCAAATACAGTATATATGTGTAACACATATACATACACGTGCATTTATAAGAGACACACATCACTTTATATGTCAGCAGTGCCATCTATTTTGAGAACATTGCACTTGTGCTCCTGTGTGTATCTGTAAGGAAAAAGTTCATGAAATTACAACACACACATATTCACCCCTATTTAATGCTAACTTTTACAAGTTTGCACTCATTACAGAGACTTGAATTTTCTACTCATTTTTGTAGAGCAATAAAGAAGGGGACTTCTATGTTCACTTACCTGTTGTCAATTACTGATGCCTCATTACACAAATCACTTGGAAAGCTGATGAGGTTTTATCTAACATAGAGGCTAGGTCAATCAATCGTCATCAGACCTGTGGTTCTTCAATGGACATTGAAAGGTTAACCCAGTTCTTCAGGGCCTCCATCATGTCAGCAAAAATTAGCAAGAAGGTGGCCAAGTTGTCAATAGAGCACAGAGACAATTAGTTAATGATTAGAATGTTAGCACTTGGGGAGTTGATAACAAAATGAGCCATCTTGGATACATTTGCATGCATTTAGAAAATCTATATAACTTGGTGGGATGGGAGGGAAGTCTGTGCATATGGTGCAGTAAGGAGTGCCATAAAGCAGAATTATGTGTGTCTGAGTGTATTGTAGACTTGGCTGTGCTAAATGAAGCCACTCTAACAGGAAACCTGCACATTTCAGTTTATCAGAGTCAGGTACTTGGCTTTACTGATCTACTTAGTAGCCAGCATTAGCAATGAGACTGCTGCCCTGTCATCATAACCCCATTTTCAGCTAAATGATTATGGATTTGATATCTTCTACAGTAAGCACTGGCCTTACCAGTCGTGATTAAACTTGAAGCTTGCTAAATTAGGGACAAGGTAAAATTAAAATACTTCCTCCTGTTTAGGATTTCATCGCTTAATTTTATTCTTGACTTCTCTTCTTTCATGAGAATACTTTGTAAGACTTCCGCCTGCAATTATCATTTCATTTGATATCCCTTGTTGGAACAAGAAATCCTCTGTCCATATCACCAGGCCAGGGTACCTCCTTGTGCTGGCTGAAGCTTCTTAACTAGTTTAGACAGGAAAAATAAATGTTAGACATTGTCTGCATAATTACTTGGACAAGTGGGTTTTGATCGTTTCAAGGTCTCCTTTACCTTTGTGCTCTCCATCAGGTTCAGACACCGTTCTGATGCTCAGGACTACATTTAAAAATTGCTGAAACGTTCTGCCATTGAAGTATTGCAGAGATTTATTTCAGGCTGTTAGGTTTCTCTCTACCTTTGATGGAACACTAGTGTAGGCTCTATATCTGAATCGCATTGTCCACCATTATAAACACCCCCTTAATAAGAGACATCCACTCAGTGCCTAACAAAAGAATTCCTTGGATTCTGAGAACAGCTTTAAGAAGATATATCATATATACTATAGGTTACCTTGTGACCCAATTGCCTTCCTATTGATGTGCTGATACCTGGACTTATGTCTCTGAGTGCTTTGACATACAAGTATCCAATTATATTCAATTTAGATTCAGGTGGCAAAGACCTTCGCTTTTATTTAGCAAGCATAGATTTTTTAAGTTTTAAAGGAAATGTCATGAAGGGAAAGGGAAGATTTTCAGATGGCTGACTCCAGCTTTATGTTTTCTATTCCTACAACCCTCTGCAAGCCATAACAATTGAAGTCATAATCATATTTATATGAGATTTAGTGAGAAAAGGGCGTGAGATGACCAAGTGGTGGTTTCTGCAACAGTGAGACGTTACAGTCTCCAGCATCTGTTCAGACAGTTTTCAGCCCAACATTTTATAAACAAAAAAGGCATCTCTTTTTCTCCTGTGAGCAATAAAGGGGATGAAAATGTGCTTTAAAGACATCCGCATTTGAATTGTCACATCTGAAGCAGAAAGTCTAATTGTCTGGAATATTAGTCCTCCATGCCATTGTGATGAGCCTTTATGAGTATCTTCCTCCAAGTGTATTGAAAACTCAAGTGTGCTTGACACTGAGCACTAATGTTTCTCTCTACACGTTGATGTTGCCGTCACAAAAATGTGTTGTGCCTTAGAGCTGTAACTTCCAAAGCAATTACAGACAGGAAATATTTCGGATTAAATGAAAATAAAAATATCGTGGCCAGTAAACACTGTTTCATTACCAGGCTCGTGATCAGTGTTGGTGTGTTTAAGCCACAGTCATACTGTTCTGTCTTTATTCTTTCATTATTCTCTTTATTTTTTCATTATTCAAAGGATTTTCTTTATATCCACTAAGTTCAGGTTTAAATATATATAATGGGACAGATTGCACATTATTACATCTGGAGTTACTCAGCTGTGATGTGCCAGATTAACCAAGAGCAAGTTTTTGCCCGCAGTGTCATCAGAGCAGTCACAAAGGAGGCACATTTTCTACAAAGCATTGCAAACCCACCCTTTGAATTGTACTGGTGGTACTCAGCCTTCTCAAACCAGATGCATCCGTCCTTTTCACCTGCTCTTCACCTCCTGCAGAAGAAGCCCTTTTCCCCCTGGGATGCATTGTCATTCTGCCTCTTTGACCTCCAAACTGACGGAAATGGTTAAACTTCTGTGATGAAAGTTTTCTTCTTGGCATTTTGTTGAAATGCTGCTCGTACTTTAATGCCACCATATAGATTCCTATGAGGATGCTTTCTGATTCTCTAAAGAAGTTCCACAATAGCTGTTGAGCTATTGCAACTATTGCCTTTCTTGTTCCTCATTTCTCTCTTGCACTTTGATCAGAAGCTTTGTTGAAATGTATTGGTGTTGGGCCAAGAGAAGTTTTCTTTTTTGTCTCATGCCAGCCACACTGATGTATATTTCTGAGTAGAAGAATGGGCTAAGCAGGGAGTCCTGCTTGGGGAGTGTAAACACTATTGTGGGCAGTATATTAAGAAATATCCCAAAGTTAAAGTCAAAGCTTCTATCTAAATGGGAAGAGATGCCCGTAGTAAAACAAAAAGCACTCTGAGGATTTCAGCTGAAATATTTATTGAGATCTATTTAACCACCAATCTCAGAGTGTTTTTATATGAAAATAATAATGTCCTGAACTACTTCTGCCTAGTTTTTTTCTAGAAACAAAACAAAAAAGGACTGGAAAAGGACATTTTAATGTTATTTTCCCTGTAGGTAAAAATAAAAAAAACTATCATGAAAGATGTTCCCTTGAGATCTCTTGGCAAGGAAGACCCATGAGCCTCATGTACATTTGGATAACAACAGCACCTCTGAGCTCTTTGAAGTTATACCCTTCAGTACTAATCTGATTTCATTCAAAAGAGAAATCTAGGATGATGTTTATGAGTCTTTGCAGTTTCACCATGGTTTTGATCAGAAACAGATGGTGTATCTGAAACAATTAGAAAAACTTTTGTTTAGAAGCAGCCCACATGTAATTGACTGTTTGATGTGGACATCATAGCATTTGGTGCTGGGGAGTGAAACTTGTACATGCATTTAAAATTTGGTGTGCCAGGACCTCAGCAGGTGTCAGCTGGCTTTGCTTCTGGAGGCTGTGTCAGTTCCCATGCGCTGAAGATCCCAGCCCACAGTCCCTCCAAATGAACAATCATCTTTTCACAAAATGGCCAGAACCGCACCCTTTCCTAAGAATAATGTCACACAAGATACGCCAGCCCCAGGCAGCTAAAAAATTGAGTTTGTGACTGGAAGATGATCCTGCAAAATTGCTTTTGTTAAGGATTCCTTCGACTGTAATTCCAGCTGGGCATTGCTGGGCCTGGAGTGTGTGTGAAGACTTCAAATCACACCAGGCACTGAAATCAGGGCTTTGGGAATGTTTTGTCTTCATGCACTATATACATCTTCCCTAAGAATTAGCTCTTGGTTAGGATCCTGCAACTAAATCAACATTTTCGTACCAGAAGATGGGAAGTTCTGAGTTATTGTAAAGGAAAAACCCAGTGTACACAATATTGAGAATGTGAGTCCACTTTTCATGACTGGAAACTTTGAGGGGTGGCCGAAATTTAGACATGCAGCTGTGGGAATGGTGGGATCAGGAAAACACCAGCTGTGGAGACCCATGCCTGCTCTGAAAACTGTTGGTGATCACTCTTCTATAAACTCTAGTGAGACATAACATTTGCTCCTTGGGGATTGTATTTACAAGAGAGACCCATGAGGGGATACTTACAAGATTCAGTTGTTTCCTGTGAGTTTTCATTGGTAGAATTTACCTTGTGTCTAAAATTCAGTGTCAGCCAATAATTCTTATGCATGGTTCCACACATCTGTATGTGTAGACACATGTTCAGTATAGATTTTTATAGATCTTGAAGGGAGAGCAAACAGAACCAGCTGACCACTTAGTAAGGTCACCTGCTTAATAGACAGTGTGGAGTTGTGCTTACTGAGAATTTAACACTGCATTGTGGGAGACCAAGTCTCTCTCTCATAAAGGAGATACAACATTCCTTCAATAGGAACTGGAATAGGCATAGACACTCTGTGGAATCCCACTATATACACACAATTGTCTCGAATTAAATGCTGTTGCACAAGCTGCCATTTCCATTAAAATCCCTTTTGGCACTCCACTTGTAGCGGGGTGAAAATATATGTCATAATGGGCCCAGGTACAATAAAGTGCACATTTAAACCACTTCAGATGTGTGTTAGCATGAGAAAAAGACATAAACATGAATCAGCCCGTGTATAAAATGACTTTCACCCATGGGGCCCGGATTTATTCCACGTAACTTTAGGCACTTAACCAGGGTGCTTAAGGATATTCTCTCCTGTGGCTCTCCATGTAGTCAATGGAGTGAGAGAGGCACCTTAAGGAGGCAATTTAGCCTGCCTAGCATCTGAATTGTCCTTATGAGATTTCTGTTTTCCTCCAGTGCCTATGTAGTTATTTGTAGGGTAACAGTGTTTTTATGGAAGACACTTCAGTTGGCTGCCTCATGTAGGGGAGATAAATCCTGGCCAAGCAGATTGAGTTGAAGTCGCTGTTTGTGTCGCGCTGTTGCTGTGATTTCTTTGAAGTTATGAACATTCCCTCAGGACTCTTAGTGATAAAAAAATAATAATTTAGAGATAAGCTAAGAAATCTTTAGGGTTTCTTTAAACCTTTATACCATACTCTCAGCTTCCGTACACAGCATTAATATTGCAAAATGCACTGCAATGAACTAGTTCCTCAGAATGCCAAATTTTCCTTCAGTACCTCGGTTGTCCAAATACAAAGATCTGATTACTTGACTCAAAGGCAACAAACAGTGATTTTAAAAAACATTTAGCTATTTGTATTTCTATTAATACTTTTCATGAGTTGCTGCAACAGCATGTAATGAGTGTAAAAGTCAACAAAAAATGTTTTAACTAGCATTAAATTTGTTCCCTGCCAAAGTAAACACCATCATGACTCTGCTTAAAGAGAAAATCCATCCTATCATGAACAGTCATTATTTCCTTCTTGCATGGACTGGGAATGTATGAACACGAAGAACGTTTCTCCTGGAATGAAATGACGGTTCAAGTAGACATCCATTTTTCCACCGCTGAAAATGATTTTACATCGTGCAAAGCTGTCTAGATGGCATTATTTTTCGTCAAGACATGTGGGTTTTAATTCGTTACTTCAAAGTCCAGTCCTTTGCTGCCATGTTCTCCCAATAGCAGGGGAAGGTGTGTTTAATTTGCCCTCGTGTGATGTTACTCCTCATTACTGAAGGCATGGCTACATCTTAGCCCAGATATTCTCTCTTTGGGTAGTAGTGAATGTGCCTGTGAGGATCAGACCAATTCCACCCACTTCCCTAGGCTGATTCCAGCAGTGAACAGAACCAGATGCTTCACAAGCGAGTGCGAGAAACTCCCTAATAAATGACACGATATAATCTGTTCATTGAGAAAACCTGTTTCCTTTTTCCATGGAGATTAAGTACTATTTAAAGTATTTAATTTTCCATAATTGAATCAAGAGTCTTAGAGTACAGCTTCAGTAATTTTTAGTCTCTTGCTAAATTTTTATCTTCAATAAATATCTTGTGGCCTAGAGCACCACAGATCAATTTGTGCATTCTGCAAAAAGTAAATTGAAATATCAGTTGTCTTTCATTTTCACAGAATGTCTCTTCTCCCTGTGTGATAAAGTAAAAATTCAAGTTGTATCTGATTCAGATTCTGTTTTTCTTATTTTTTTTTTACTCATTCTACATTTCCTATGGCATCCTCAGAAACTGAAAATGCATACCTGAAGGCCTTACAGAGGATTTTGAATAAAAAGCAAATAATGAAATAAGTCATTAGCACTAGAGCACTTTGCAGCCAGCCTCAAAAATACCTTCAGCATTAAAAAGGACTGGTGCTTTTTTGAAGTGAAGTCTACTGCAATATTGCCACTCATCTCCAAAAATCTGTGTACAAATCTGTTTCTTTGCTTTCAGTTGGTCACATTTTTTGAAACACTTGTGTTTTGGGGAAAAAAAAAAAGTCTTCTGTATTCAATCTTTTCATGAAAATTAAAGCTTTGAGAATAGTCAATTTTGTAAAAAAAAAAAAGAAGAAGAAGAAGAAAGTTTCAGGCAGATTAAAGAGATAAAGATGACTTCTGAATAGTTCTAACCTAGAAATTGGTTCAGTTTGCATAATTGGACCCCAGCCTGTGAGATTGTAGAATTGCAAGTAGCAGATGACAGATATTAAACCAGTTATTCCTTTGACTGAGAATTAAGGAATGGAATAGGGTGTGCTACAAGTGAAATTAGTAATTGGATTCAGCTCTGTGGGAATAGAATTGACTTGCTTTGGAGCTAGTGAGAGCTTAACTCAAAACTTTCGCCAAAAATTTGAAATAAAATAGCTTTTTAAGGTTTGAAAAATGTCAGTGAGATGCTGTAACTTTATCTTTGTTTATTTATTTGCATTAAGGCAATACCCAGAGAGCCACTGAGACGTAATCAAAAAAACATGAAAGGGCCTAAAACCTAATGTCTAATTTTATAGATTTAAGTAGTCCCCATTGGCTTGTTTACATGACAAGTGACAACAACTAAATAAATTCCAGATTTAGGGGAGTAGCACATACTAATCGTTGAATGAGTAAGACTGGCAAAATTTGTCTCCTTTTCTGCTTTGCCATGTTCGAGTGATTATGGTTCTTTAATCTTTTTTTTTTTTCCCACATTTACACGTCTGCTGCCTAAAAAACCTGTCCCTGAATACTTTTAAACAGTGTTGAAGTAGATGATTTGGATTAAAAATCCACAAAAGCTGTCAATCCTGATTGTGAAAGATCTTATTTTTTGGGGGGAATGAGATAGTGGAGAAATGAAAGAATAAAGGTAGATATTTTTCTGAGGAAGGTTACAGAACTGCATCCTGTTTCACACATTGAGGGATGCCAGTAGGTACTCACAGTTATTCCACCAAAAATTACCACAAAGAAATAACACTGAATAAATATTAAGAAAGGTCTGCATGATCTTGGAATTCTGTTAGGATCTTCCAGGTTATGGAATTCTCCAGCCCAAACGAGTAAAAAAGTTTGGGGCTGTACTTCTCAAAAAACCAATTTGAACGTGTCATTACATGAGAGTATTTTGGAGCTATCCAGGAGTAGATACTATACACCATTTTCACTTGTGGGTTGTAGAAACCAGAAATAGCTTTATGAAAATTCGGGCATTGGTACAGAGTCAAAATCAATCAACACTGTGGTATGAGAGGAGCTTCTTTAGACACTAAAAACAATGAGGTTCAAAGAAGTCAACACACATTTAAGGGAGCACATCACAAAGCGAATTGGGTCATCTCAGGGAAATATAAAAGCATTATTCTTCTGAGATTTGAAAAAAAATACATAATTACTTCTTCCACCAAGCATGATTCTTTTAAATAACCTTCATTTTTGTCCCTTGGAAATGAAAAGAGGTTTACATTAAAAAGGCATTTCCTCTGACTCTCTGTCCTTGAGCAGCACAAAATGTAAACTATACCTTTCCCTTCTTTCTTTGAAGAAAAAGGAGTTTCAATCTTCTCCTCTGAACACAGTCCATTTAAATAAGGAGATGGAGTCCCATCTTTTCGATCAGCTTTCTTTGTTTGACTTGTCAGTAATAACACTTTAGCTGAAATTGTACAGGCGTCCTGCTAATTTAGTAATTATTGACACGGTGCTGGGCAAGAAATGATAGCAAACACAGGGAACTGTTAAGAAGAAATGAAATAAAAGATCTTCATATCATTGTTGAATAATGGTTGAGATCATTTTGTGCTCTAAGTAGGCCCAAGACACCTTTTTCCATTTCCTCGACACATTTATAATTTATGCTTTGTAATAGTTCCAAATATTTTTAGGACTCCGCACTTTGTTTGAGAATCCAGAAGAGCTGAATGAGAATCACGGAGTGCACACATAGATGAGTGAGGGGTGTGACCTGCCATAGCTTTTGATTTAAGAATGATCTCTCATTTTTATATATCCCCCTTCCTCGTTTCTCAATTTATCTTTGTATTTAGGGCTGCCTTTGCTCTGGCTGAGCTGCCCGGGCAGTCGACCCCTTTGTGTGTGGCTGGAGCCAGAGATTGCTTTTGGATTTTGCCCTCTTGGCAACATTATGGCAGCTTTACTTAACACGAGCATCTCTCCAGTGACCTGGTGTGCAGAGGTTTTAGTGTCATTTCAAGGAAGTCTGAGAGCTTCCACCCCAGGGATGCATCACTGTGTTGGATCCTGGAATCCTGAAACACACCTGTGAGAGAGCATCCAGTGCTGTGCTTGCTTTGTGCTTTGTAGATGAACAGACTGTTAATATTAAAGCTCCCTGTTGAGAAAGTATGGACCGGATGGTCTTCATGGGTCCTCTCCAACTCGTACATTCTTTAACTCCTTTAAATTCCCTTTTCCATCTCCTCTAACTGGATCTCGTCAGAATAATTTTTTAGACATTCAATTCCTAAAACCTTTACAAAGCTTATTAAAAATGCCAAGGTTTCTCAGAGATGGAGACAAGACCCTTAACTAAGAGTTCTGTATTGATTTCAATCTGTATCTCAGCTGTAGACAGCAGATCTTTGTTCCCACCATGGGGCTCGTGTACATAAACACACAGACCTCTCACTTCCCATTTGAATTTTAGCTTGGGTCCTGGCTGTTAATGGCAAACGTGGGGTGCAGCTTGGCAGTGCCAGTGCCCTGTGGAATCAGCTGGTGGTGCACTGAAATGGTGTTTTCAGGATTTCATGCAGATAGCAGGGATCTCTGGCTTGTCAGGCTCTGTCATTACCTAGACTCACGTCTTCTTCATGGACTGTAATAACATCCACAAAAATATTGTCAAGATAACATATTGGGGTACCCAGGGCTGATTATTCCTTGCTGAACTGAGTGTTTTGAAACAGGAGGAAGGACAGGGCATGCAGAGCAGCTGATCTTTAAATCAAAGGCGCCCTTAATAAAAGGAAACAGAAAGTGATGTTTTAATGGCAAGATTATATCAGTGTCTGTGCCCTGTATTAGATTTCAATGCAGTTGTATATTGATTTATACACAAACTCATATGAAAGCTGTTCCTTCACACATTGGTCATGGCTGATAATACTCGTAACTGTGGGATTCTGCAGCATCCAGGGGCATGAAACCCATACTTGGTGGCTCGTTAGAGAGGGGAGAAAATGCTTATTAGTGTTGAAAATAATGAGGGCTCTTCTTCCATGACCACTGCTGTGATCGTAGCACAGGTCTGTCCTACCAGCCTCAGCACCCTCCCACCTCCCACCAGTGTCACAGGGAGATTTTCAGTCCAGACTCACTTCATTATTTGTTTGTATTAAAGGATTCTGGGTCTTTTTGTTACTGTGAAGTCTCTGCAGCAGGAGGTTGCAGTGATAGAAACAAAGCAGTGGAGCTGTATTAAACTTTGCATGTTTCTAACTAATCCACATCTATCTGCCTGTGTGCACAAATTATTTGGCTATGAAAAGCAGAAATGCAGTGACAGATTTCGTCGTAGACGTGTCTGTCTGCTGCCCTAAGGCAACACCCTGCACACGCAGAATCCCAGGAGCCACCCCTGTTCCTGTTCCTGGGAGCTGGGGGTGTGTCTGGCTCAAAATTTACCCTCTGGCCAATGAACACTTACAGGTGATTTGTCATAAAATAGATGCTACATGTAATTTTTAATGCAAATGTAAACATAATTTTTTTTTTAATTAAAATTGCCCAATCCGTTTGACGATCCCTGTTGTTCCTTTCTTACCTGTACGTATCCTTGCAAACAAACAGAGTGAACCTTCGTGTTTTGTGTCATTAGTTTATGGTTTTTGGATGACTTTAGGCATTTTCTTTTTTCTACTTTTTTCCCCCGAGTTTTTTTTTCCATAATCCTACCTCAGTTCGGAGGCTTTTGAGGTGGTTTAGGGAAGGACAGGGAAACAAAAGCAAAATGATCACTTAAAGGAATTTCCTGAAGGAAATTTCAGAAAATATGAATTAAAAATACATCTCTTCTAAAGCAAAACACTCTAAAAATGTATGTTAAGTTTTGTTGCTGTGTGGCACTCTGTGCATACGAGGCCATTAACGTGCCCTCAGTTTATATCCACCCTCTTCCAAATTCCATTAGGACCTACATTTTTTTAGTCATGCCAAGAGACTGCAGACTTCACTCAAAGTGTTTCACAATGATTTCTGTTTGTTTCATTTATGTGTGTTAAGTCAAATAAAATATTTAACAGAGCTTGGATACAAATTGGAAAGGACCTCATCATTGGATGGAAACAGAAGATGTAGCAAAGAATTATATTAAAGAAAAATTTGTATCATTTTCAGACAAAAACTGAAATGAAATCTGTTTACTAACCCACCAGCTGTCACTGCTACTTCTAGTTGCAATGTATTGCACACACTGAGCTATAGACTTGCAGTCACAGGCATTACTGTAAGGTTTCTGCTGGGAAACCGAGCCTAATGCCTTTTCAACTTCTATTTTTTTCTACCAGAATGGAAAATTTAATTTTAGTGCCTGCATGCTTTTTGATTTGCTGCAACGGTTTTATTTTCTGCTTACATTTTATGGCAGGTTTTATTTAAAGCAAACAAACCAAAGCTGGGGTCCAAGTGATAACAAAGGTAAAAACATTCAATGGCACGAAAATTTACAAAATTCTGTTGCAATATGGCCATGGCTATTCTGAATTCTTTCAAGATGTAGGTCTTTGCTTTTAAAGCAAGAAGAAATCTTGGGTATGTACTTAATATTTATGGCCTCTCTCAATTCACTGGCTGACAAGTTCATTGCCCTGTGATGGACAGTTAGTGTTTGCTTTCTAAAAGTAAAAGCCAAGGAGATTTTCTCTTGTGTGAGGAGAAGAATGAGTACCAAGCATTCCAAGTGCTAGAAATGTTTAAGGCACACACTTACAGATGTGCCAAGCTAAAGCACATAAGCAGAGTTGGTGCCCGAGGCGCTGTGATGAGGACTTGGTCTCAAAATGAAGAACTAAATGCAAATCTTCTGCCTGCCTGTGCTTGAGCTTCAGGCATCACTGTAGAGAGAGAGGAAAAAAAGTAGTCAAAAAGAGAAACACTTTTATTTGAGCTTGAAGGAAACCTTTTCCTGGGATTTTGAATATTTTTATTGAAAAAGAAGAAAAAAAGAGAAAAATTTTGAAATATAAAACCTTTTAGATAACAAAAAATAGTTTTGTTTTGACACTGTCAAAAGGAAACACACTGACTTCATTTCGGTATTTTTTCAAATGGTTTTGTTCTACAAAATATTCCACTAGAACTAGGGAGAATGTGCAGGATCTCTAGTTTTTGCCAAACAGTTTTGCTTGCCTGTGTTTCTATTCTGCTACATTTATCCCACAGTCAAGTTTCTGATTCAGAGACCACCTAAGCCAAAGCAGGGCTTAGCGTTGCCTCCAGCACATTCAAAACAAGCTCCTAGTGAAAAATGAAATTTTCTGGGCTGTTGCAGTGGTCTGTTTTCCCAAGACTGCATTCACACTAAAGGGAAAACTTCATAAAGTCCTTCATTTTATGTGCATGCAGTTTTATGTGCTGAGACAAATGCGGTGTTTGGGCAGGGTGCTTGGTGAAATGGAATATTCTTGCTGGGAGCTCGGCTTGGGCCGCCTGTGCCGGCCTTTTGTTCCCACTGTGGAAAACTGACCACGTCCCCTGTCCACAGGGGCAGCTGGTAACACACGGGCACTGCAGCACCACACACACACGGGCTGCTTCCAAAAAACATTCATCTCTTGTTTTTCCCCTGGATCTCTGTAATGACACTGTCTGGGTGCTGGTGCGGGGAGTTGCTGTGCTTAATGTGCAGCCGAGCGCTTATGGACATGCCCAAACTTTCTGACCCAGGGCATGGAGCATGAATGTAAGCAGAGAGAGGCAGAGGAAATCAGCAGACTTAATTGTTTCTATCCCAAATGTAAATATCCATATATAAAAACACCCCTTAAACCTGAAACCCCGTACCGACTGGTCCTTTTTAATCTTAATTTTGAACAGTTGCTACTCCAATTAAATTCTACCACCTAGCATTTTCAAACAGCTCTTAGTTGTTTCAGCAAACTCTTTTAATGGACAGCTGTTTTTGACAGCTCCTCCTGATTTGCCAGCGCTGTGTCATCTGCCAGAGCAGGAGGACCCATTTTGTATTCTGCTGCTGGCACTGAGGGGATATGTAAATGTACACATGAATCAGTTGTCACCAGCACAGACACACTGTGGCGAGATGATCAGAATGTGTTGGGAGTTTAGTTGGCTTAAAGTGGGAGGAAAGGAAAAAAAAAAAAAAACAGAACCAACACAAAAAACCCACCACGCTTAGATTTCTTGAAGTGATTTTTATTTCAAGTCTCTCCAGTTTATTTTCACTTTGTGGCGCTTGTTAGATTTAGTTCAGGAGAGTGCAATCTGCTACTCGCAAATCACCAACCTGAAACTCAAAAGTTGAGGAATTATAGAAACATTTCAGGTAAACAACGTCAGAACTTCAGCTACACAAACAGAATTTTTTATAGGGCTCCACTTTTCAAACATTTTAACCCCAGTAAGAGAAAACTTCACGTTCCCAGGAGCACAGCATGGAGAGAAAGTTTGTTCAGCTTCCCAAGGCATTCTGGTAAATGGCCAGAGCCGTTTCAGCTCACAGGGTAATGCCTGAATTTCACACTACACAGAGAGTCAGTTTATAAAGTATAAGTGAAATCACAGGTGGGCTCAGTGGTACCAGGTTTACATCTGAGATGCCCTGATGGTACAGCCCCCATCTCTCTGTGTCAGCAAGTGGGAGGACAAGAATTTGATCACCCTCCTGTTCACCTTTGTTCCTCTCACCATTACAGTCCACTCACCAAAGAGATGCCCCTCCAGTTAAAGAGAATGCATGTGGGGTTTACATTTAGGAGATGCTTTGAGGTTGGTTGTTGAGGTTTGGGATTGTTTTGGCCAAAATCTGAAAATACAAATAACTGGTATGAGTCTGAACCACCAAAGAAAGTGGCAGGATAGTTTAATGTCCTGAAGACCTCCAAATCCTGTTTAAACTTGAATAAAATCAAGATTTGGTGCTTAAGTATTTGCTTCGCTATAACTTTACTCTCTAAGAACATCTGTGTGTTTGAAAGATGCTACTGATGCAAGAATACATTGAACAATTGACATCCCCAGTGCCAAAGACACAACCACTCCAGTGTGTCACATGCATTTTTCCTCAAATTCGTTTCAGTAGTGTCCATCTCTGACTTGAACAGTGTTGTATCTCATTTCCAAATTTAGAGATCATTCAGTGGAACTCCTCTTGATCATCTCATTCCCTTTAGATTTGAAATTCAGTGGGAATGGCGCACCAGCCCCACCACAGACAGCTTCAGAATTTCTGCTTCTGTCTCAGAAGCCACAGTTCTGTGTTCAATAGAAAAAGGTGGTATTGTTCAACTATCCAGCTGGGAAAGAAAATAAGTCTTTATTAACTCTGTTACATAACAGAAGGAGGAAAGGCAAATTGGTAACACCACACGGCCTAGATGTTGGAAAGAAAAGAAGAATGATGAGAACCAAAGTACACACAGAAAACTTTCAGTCAAGGCAGTGAAACATCAAAAACTGTGCGTGTCTGCATGTGCTCATGCATGGATTGCAGGGTAGGGGTTAATACCAGGACACCGTGCTTGGGTATTCCTGGCTGGGCACAATAGAATATTTAATAACAATGCAGAAAAATCAGAAATGCTCAAAAACATTTCTGTTCTGTGTTTGAGAAAAAGCCAAGGTACACAGTCACACAGGACCATGATGCTGCTGAAATAGTTTCATTTCCAAAAATGCCAGAGTTGATCATTTTAATAACACTGAATCTGAACAACCTGCATCCAATAATTTTCATAGAGGTGGCCAAGGAACTGTCCGAGCGTTTAGTGTTGATTTTTAATGCCTTGGAACACTGGTGATTTTCCAGAGAACTCGAAGAAATCTAATGTTGTGCCAATATTTAGAGAGTGAATGGAGTGACCCAGATAACAGGTTTAAGAAAGGCAAGGTGACAAATACTAGTTAATGTGGGATCATGGGAAACCTACTTCATTGGGCTAAAAAGGACAGTTTTGATGAGATTAGGAGGGGGTTTTTTTGTAAAAAAAACTGTGTTTAAATCATATTGGGACTTGCATAATCACAATCACAAGGGTATTTTCTGGGTGTCATTTCGGGGCATCTGTACACACCTTTGAAAAGCATTCAACATTTTTATCTATAAACCTAGAAGATAATGTTTTAGTCCTTTAGAACACATTCAGGCCTGTAACACCTGCCAGCTATACATTGTTCTTAATGGGGGCTCTCTGAATGCAAATAAATGGTACTTGATTTTCTTATAAAAATGCAGCAAGACTGAAGTTTTATGTTTCAGGTAAAATGGCATTTTTACTTTAAAGAATATAATTTAACTTGACACAGCTCTGCTGAGCTTTACAGTGGCTTAATCAAATACAGCACTGCTTTAAAAGTAGGGATTGCTTCAAACAGTGGATTAACTTATTGGTCTTTCACATCTCGAGTGCTGAAGCTCATTAGGTCGTGGGGTGAGAGTGAAAAGTGATGTCATTTTAGCTCAGACTGAGTGTAATAGGAGTTAACTCACAGGCCTCTGTCAAGCTGACATTTGGGTGGGGTTTTTTTCCAGTTAAAAGAAAGCCCTTTCAGGGTTATCTAAGTTTGAAGAACCTGCTCATAACAAAGTCAGTGCTACTGACTAAACAAAAAAGTTTGCTATGCAACACCCATGAGGGATCCCCGGCATCTCAGGTTCTGTCTCAGCTGTCCTGCTTCCCCTACTCATTCTCCAGAATCAATCGTGTTCTTGTAGTGATGTGATAGCATGGTTTTAGCCAGTTTTGTGAAATATCTAATTAAATAAGCAAAGGACATAGGTAAGGTCCTGTTTGACATGAAGCTATTGATTGACTAATGCATCATCTGAAAAATGTTTCCATACCCTCCTGTCTGCACAAGGAGGGACCTCCATAATCTGCAAGACAAAGCTCCTTGCATGACTCTTGGGTTTGTGCTAATGACGTTTGTGCCTCCCAACCAAAGAGCCCCTTCACAGGACATACAACTTTTTGAAGGAGATTAAATCAGGTTTTGTTACCCACAATAACCATACTGTACCTCTCTGCTTGCTCATACACTGATCAATTGCTGATCGATGCTAATGGCTGCAGCTTCTGGTTTTCATCAGTGTGCCTTTCTTCTGCTTTGGCACTTCAGCATGTCACTGTGCTCCTCACGAGAGGCTTGTTGAAAGCAAAAAGTGTAAATCAATTGGTCTCTGTGTCGTGAACAAAAGCTCTTGGATCAGTCAGAGCGAGCCCTGGAGCACCAGATAGCACTGGGGTTTAGTTTTATTTAATTAACAGAATGTTTTAATCAGGAGGCTGTTAAAAACCCGAAGCTCCTTGTCCAACCACAAACCTTTGAGTGAGGTATTGTATTCCTGTTCACTCCTCCACTGCAGTTTTAATGTTGGAGAGGTTTCTCACCAAACACACACGGCCCTATCCCAGTCCTGTGTCACATCCCCTGCACTACACCAGGTCTGCCAGGCAAAGGGACGTGGCTTGAAACTGGCATCCTGCCAACCATGCTGCAGGTTTATAAAGCTTTGTGTTGTTTCATTTTCTTTCTTTTAACCAGGTATGAAGGTTTAAGGCAGGGGGTATTAAACAGCAGCACCTCAGTGGGTGAATGGCTCCCACACCAGATCAGTAGGGTTGTAGCCGGTCTAAGACCAGTCATCAGTATGTTAAAAATACATTGCCCGTGTAAAGGGTGGTAATGTTGGGTGCTTAGAGCTAATTTCAGGCAAGAAATCCATTTATGCAACTGGGACTTGGGTTTTGATGATGTTTTCATCAGTAGGCAAACCCTGGGTGGTTACGCCTGCTTTTAAATGAACTCAGCTAAGGAAAAATCAGTAGTGTGAATGGGACTGAAGAAATCAAATACCAAGTTATTATTAAGAAAAGCTGAAAATCTTTGTTCTAACATGTAATGTTGAGTTTGGCTTTCTAAAACAGTGCTTTCATTTAATGCTGATTTATGACCTTGTTACGGTTATTTATTACAGAAGTATTAGTCTGTTATAAGTAGATATGAAGTATTGTAGGTGGTGAGTAAATATGATTTCTGTTCATTCACTGCCTATGACAACCATCATATATTATTTACTGTTAATCACATTTTACCTAAACAGCAATTTGTCATTTATCAATCAGTTATAAAATATCCTAGTGTGAGTCAAGATCTAAAAATGTCCTTGATTCTTGCAGAACGCTTTTGTTTTGTGTGTGCTTTACTAGAATTGAGATTTTCTCTTTAAAAACTCAGTCAAAAAGTTAGAAACTTAGATAACAATAATTTGATAGATTGAGGAGACATGTTAAAAGCTGAAAAACTATGAAATAATGTATTGTTATTTTATGGTGTTGTCATCTCATTAACATGGTGACTGCTGTTTTTTTCTGATCTGCTAAGGTGTTGTTTCAAGCTTTGTTAATATTAGAAAATTCAGGATATACTGAAAAAAAAAAAATAAAGGAAAACACAAGTCAAAATTTCCTCCCCCTCCTACATACCACCCCAAAATGATAGCTGGAATTGCAAGTTAATGTGGATTTGCAGTCTGATATGCCAGGAGAAGTTGACCCAGGAAAGGCAGGAACAGATTTCCATCATGACCAGATCTGCAGTGAAAGTGCCTCCTGCTTTTGGAGAATAATTCCGTGCTCCCTGTTCCCCATGTTAAGGCAAATAAATCTCCTGTGAAATGGCAGAAGATTTCAAACTGCAGGACACTCCAGGCACGTACATTGGATAGAGATTTCATGGTGGCCTTTCCGTGAGTACAGCAGAAAACCCCAGCCATGGTTATGGAGAGCAGCAAATACAACGCAGAACAACACAGAATGGAAGAGCCTCTCCTTTCTCCCAGAAAATCAAGGCAATGTCTTCTGCTGCCTCCTGTCAGCACCAAGACAGCTGTCCCACACTTCTGCAGTCTTAGAGCTTTTGCCTCATTCTGGTGTGTCCTGAGATACTCTTCAAATTGTTATATATTAAATGACTGAGCAGAGGAGGACTTTGTCTAAGGTTTGTAAAACGGCTTTCTGTGTGCCTGGAGAATCGAACTTTCGGCAGGTTAAGATAGTTTGGCTTTCCAGGTAGGTGGTGGGGG
>WEKY01030231.1:108587-142925 GCA_013390045.1 Picathartes gymnocephalus
AATTATACTTAAAACGTTTAACTCCTTTTGAGATGGTTTGCTATTAAATATGTGCCATTTTTGGATTTGCCAAAAAGCCTCTGAGGAATATCTCACGTGTTAATGGCTTTTGGCTTTGCCATGTGCAGTAATGAGAAAATTCCAGGAAAGTTTGTGCTGCCATAGAAATATTAACTGGCTCAGAGGACAGAGAATGGTTGAGGTGGTGCAGACAGGACAGCTTTCAGCTGGTGGGGTGGGAATCTACAGGTCTTTTCCAGCTTGACGGAACGGGGGCAGGAGGAAGGAACAGCCACTCACCAAGCTGAAGATAGATCTTAAAAATGTCCAGAGTAAGATCTGTAAAAAAGAACTTCTTAAAAAGTGCTATTATTTTTAACAACTGGTACAAGAGTAGTGAATTTTACAGCTGCCACTACCAAACCAGGTTATGTCATGTCCTGCCCAACCCTGTCCATCCCAGTGAGACCCTTCAGTGAATCCGGCCAGTGTGGTGGAAGATGGAAAACCCTTGGTTTTTCAGGAAGCGTGATGGCTTGGGAGCAGTGGGGTGAGAAAAGAGGTGCTCTGATCGACCCTGACACAATGTACCACCCTCCTGAACTCCAGCCAGGGGATGCAAGCAGCCACAAGCAATCTGAGGGAGAGAGGTCTGTGGTTATTTTACATTAACTTGCATTACAGGACAGTATGGCCCTTGTATTTATCAGCTTTCAGCTGAGGATTGAGGCTGCCGTGGCTAAAGCCAATATAAAAGTTTTCCCTGTAAAAATCCTGTAATTGAAGATCTCAAAGCATTTTACAGGCATTAATAAGTAAAGCATCAAATACAGCTACCAGTATTTCAGTCCCTAACGTTCAACAGTGCTTGTAAGTGCTGTTAAAATAATAACAGTTGTATCAATGCTCTTGCAATTCCAGAAATATTAATGGCATCTTCCCTGTCAACAACCTCCCCTCCTCCAGGCTCTACTTTCTTCTCATGGGCAGCAAAATTTTGCAGGGGAAGAGCTTGCTGGGGAGTTTGGGTCATTCGGGATTTTGCTTTTGTGGGTTTTTGTCTGTGTCCAAGGCAGGGCAACAACCAACTGGAGTGCTTTCTTGTACTAATAGGTGTTTTTCCTAAAACATTTGGATGGATGGTTTTATTTTTTTACCTTTCTTACTGGAACGTGTTTGTGGTCACAGGCAACTAATGAGGAGAACAAAGGAGAGGCAATGTTGTAAAATCATTAGAAAAGGGAAGCACTGTTCAAACAAATGCATTTTGTTATTAAAGTGCCATTTTCAGTCTTATTTGCAGCCCCTACTGTTTCCTACACTGGCTCTTCACTGGGGACAAAAAATTCATTAAATGGCTCTTCATTTTACAATATCAATATGTTTTAAGTCAAATTGTGCATTCTTTGCTGTTAATTCTCTTTTAAACACAAAGGACCATCAGAAAGTTTAGCTGCAGGGGGGCTACAGGCAAGAAGCAAGATACAAACATCCCTCTTATGAGAAATAATAATAATAATGAATTCTTTTTAAAGTTTAAAGGAAAATAGTGGCTTTTTTGCGCCAAGACTGTAAGACCTGTTCATTGATCTTTTCAAAGAAGCAACAACAATAAGGAGAAACGAGAATGAAAGGAAATGAAAGCAAGGGAATAAAAGCTGTAAGGAATTGGGGTACATGGAAGCAACAATCCAGAATCTGACAGAATATGTGGGTATTGATGAAGCCTGGGATGCAACATAGACGTGATCCCAGGAAAAGGCCTGGCTGTGTTACCTGGCTTGACTATTAACTTTGCTTAACCACCAAGTATTTTTATTGAAAACCATTTTTTTCCCTTTCTGTTTTGTTGTTGTTTTGCTGGGGTGTTTTTTTTTTGTTGGTGATGTTTTGGTTTGGTTTTTGTTTTTTGTTTTGTTTTGTTTTCTAAATTCAAAACATGGCTCATGTCATTTATAAGGCTACTCACAGCTCGTACAGTTTTCTGGGTGGTCTCGTTCTGTAAGTGAGAAGTCTTAGCTGAAATGGAACCTTGAACATTTTGCAGAAGCCAACCTTTCACCAGGTTCATGGTGGGAAGCAGACAGATGTGCTGCCCCTGTGGAGCACAGAAGTTTTGTGATAGAAGTTTGTGGTTTGAATCAAATTGAGCAGCTAACGATTTGTGCTATGAATGTGTCTGCTGGAATGTTTTAATCCATGAGTGACAAGTGGTTCTCCTGACAATCAGTGTAAGGGACAGAGTGCCCACAACACAGTGTCTAAATTAAAATTTCAGCAATACCCGTGGCAAGGAAGCCAGAGAGAACGTAGTGAAGAGATTTTTACACATCGTGGAGTTATGCAATTTAAATAAAAATTATATTTGTTTGTGTTTAAGCAAAAGGAAAATGAGAAAGGTCATTGAAAAGTTCAAATTGCTGTCTTTCCAGTGAAAATAAACCCAACCCATAATATTTAACCTAAAAATCACATCTGAACAGATTTTGCATGTTTGATGCACACTTGGTAAACTCCAGGTGTCTAATACACCTGGTCCTCTAGTAGGCTGCAGAGCAGGGCATCTCACACTGGGCAAAATGTTGGTCCAAGGCCAGAAACCAAAGCTCTTGTGTGTGGCTTTGGTACAAGACAGGCATCAATTCCTGTCTGTCCTGATGAGGAGAAACGCTGCTCTGACTGCTGGCTGAAGGAGAGGAGCAGTGGTGCCAGTGCTGAGGTGGATCCACATTCCCAGTCATCCTCTTGGGAAGCTTCATTTGGAGGGGAGAGTTCCCTGACCTGACCCGTCAGTGGCTCAGCTCTGGAAAACACAGGAAGTTCAGCGTGGGGAAACATGCAGCACCGTGGTTTCGTTGCTGTAGGATCACCAGCAGAGAGAAGAAGCAAAGGCTGACACCCCTCAGCCGTGGCTGCTCGTGGGGAGGGGGTGCCTGCACGGCCCATTATCGCTTCCAAGAGGAGTGGAAGCCATCGAGATGCCCAAAAAAAGTGTGGAGGAGCCAGTCTTGTTATCATATGATTGGGAGTTTTGGCTTCTGTTGGGCACAGACCAAAGTAAGTCCTGGAACAAGACAGATGATGAACTTGGGCTGTAAAACCCTCTGTGCTCCTCTGCCATTTTGGCCGGTGATCCTGTACCATATGTCAAGTGGGCTGCAAATTCCCATAAAGCAGCAGTTTGCTACACTAGACCTATAACAAGGGAGGTTGTAAAAGGAATAAATGGCAAGTGGAAGGTGGAAATCATGCCAAATGTACAGCACAGGCTTATTAACAGCAGCACAGCAGCCAAAGGGAGGCAGGAGTTGCATATGGGAGTAGGATTGTGCATGGGGAAAATGGAGAGTGGCAGTACTGCCAAAGGGTTTTTCTTTTCTTTTCACCACTTCTGAAATACTTTAGACATTCTGGGGCTTTGGAATGAGAGCTTTGTCTTTGTTCTTGAAACCGTGTTTTTGAATTTCTGTATAGAAGGAAAATCTGTTATTTTGCTCCTTTTCTTTACTGAATCTGTGCACTGCTAAACCACCTTAGGTGTTGTGTGGATATAAGCTGTAATCATAAAATCATAGAATCAGAGAATGGTTTTGGTTGGAAGGGACCTTTAAAATCATCCAGTTCCAGCCCCACTCTGCAGATGTGAGCCTGGAAGGGCCAAAACAATGAGCCCTCTTAACATGACCCATTTCTACTGCAGGAGAAAGAGTCCCTCTTCAGCAAGGCCCAGAAATGTTGATTTTTATAATGGGAATTACTATAACTTCCAGTGGTCCTATAGGCTAAGTACTGTTTATTGAAAACTTTTTGACTTGGTGAATGCCATTTTGCCTAAATCACAAAGTCTTTAGGAAGCAGAACAATTTCAAAAAAATGTAGTTTGTAAATTTAGAAATGTTTTTAGTATGACTTTAGCAATACATTTCAAATGGTTATTTCAAACTCACTTTCTCTTTTCCTTTTAAATAAAAACCAGGATGAAATATTTCAGTTTGTCTGAAATAAAACAGTAATTTGTAACAATTTCATGTTAACAACTTCATTTCCCAGGAATAATTTAAGCATTGGTGGGGTAGGGAGGTTGCTTTTAGAAATACTAACTAAATCCACAATTTTCAGTGTTGGAACTTCTGTCAGAATAAAAATTCATTTTGATAGATTTGGAAAGTTACTGGGGTTGGCTTCCATGTTTAGACTACGCTTTTTTTCATTTGTCAACATTTCTTGAAAAAGACTGGATTTCTAGCAAAGTTATGATTAAGGACATTACTGAATTTCTCTGCAGAATTTAGGGTTTTAATGTATAAGGAATATAATAACTGACATGATAAGGCAGTAGCTGTTTAAGTGGTGTGTGTTATATGTGCATAAAGAAGGAGCAGATCCCAGGCAAGCTGCATTTAAAGACCAGTGATGTTTGCTTGAGGATGAAAATGTAGTGTTAAAACCAGTTACAGTCTGTCAAAACTAGGAAAAAAACCCCAACAAAAAAGAAAAAAAAAAAACCCACAAAAAATAACAACAACAACAAAACACAAAACAAACAAACAGAAAAAAAAAACAAAAAAAAGAACAAAAAAAAAGAGGAAAAAAGAAAAAATAGAAACTCAAGAGCACTTGCTGGTTAAATTTAATCCTGTCTGGCCATAACTTGTTAGCCTTTCTCCTGCTGAGTAATATTTGATTGATTTTACTGAAACTGTTTACAAGTACAGTTCAGTTCACTGATACTGCTGCTTGAATTTCCTCAAACAACTCACTCTCATTTTAGTCTCATTTTAGTGATGGTTCCTCTGGCTCACACCAGCACTAACGAAGGAGCTGTGTGTAATCTTAAGTGTTTGTACGTTACTGGACCTAAAGACATAACTTCCTACCTGCCTCTACCCTACAGAATAGCAAACCTGAGTAGTTTGAACAAAATGCATGAAAAAGAAAGAATAGATCACAGAAATCACAACAGAGGCTGAAAGAAAAGGGAGTCAGAAAAATCCATTACAAATGAAAATAATAAAGTCCCTTAAACTTTGAGGAAAAAATAGAGGCTTATTCTGTACAAAGATAGTGAGATGTGTTCATTGATCTTTTTAAGAGTCAAGAAGAAATTGGCCAGCAGCTGAATAAAAGAAAATGAAGTTCCATTAATACAATCCATGGAAAGACAACTTGGGTAAATTGATCAGTGCAGCACAGATAATTTCTAACCTTTCCCTTCTTCGGAGAAGATGTTTGGGGTTTTGTTCTGATTTTTTTTCTTCCTTCCCAAAGAGTATAAACAGCACGCAGCACCAATTTCAAGTGCTTTTGGATGGCTTTTCTAGCAATAACTGGAGAATTTCTGGAACTAAGCATGGTAATGGCTTTTCTTCCATCTCCCTCCTTCATCACACCCTCGTTGCCTTGAAAAATATCAATACATTGAGAAAGTTTGAGAGCTTTTTTCCTCTCTCCTTTTTTTTTAAACTCTCAATTACTTCCTTCTCTGCCTCCTCCTTCAAAGAGTTTTTGGAACATTTGACAATTAAAAAACTCAGGTATTACTCTGATATCTCTGTATGCCAGGGAAACCTCATATTGGCTGAAGTGCAGGAAGAGCCCAAAGGTCAAAAGATGTTCAGTCCTTGCCAACCCCTGCTACTGCCTGGCCCTTTACCTTGAGCAGTAAAGCTCCTGCCTGTAGTAGTGGCAGTGCTTTCATTTGCATTCTTTGTTTTAGCTAAATGTCAGATATTATTGCAGGAGAGTGTTTGAGGCCTGAAACTGCTGCAGCATCCTTTGTCCAGAGGAATTATGCAGGCCAAAGGCCCCAAGTTTCCTCTTTTTTAAAACTAAATATCCTCAGCTCCCAGAAATGTGAATAAGAAACGAACTTGTTTATGGTAAAATAAACCTAAAAACTCCAGCTATCTGGGGATATTTCTTTTCCAGCTCTGAAAAGATCTCTGAAAATCAAATACATGAAAACCAAACTCGGCACTTGGGATTTGGCATCTTCCCACAGCACCAAGTGCAAATCTAAAGCTATTCTAATTCTGCTTACTGGGATAAAATACTGTTATTTGCATGTTAACCACAAATTAACAGTTAGAGTGTGGCAGTTAATGAAAGAAAAGAAGCAATGCAGCACCTTTGTGAGTAGGCTGTAACCCATGTTTATAGAGAGAGCTTTGTAGAGTACCCCTGGGATCTGTAAATGAAATGGGCCTTTGCATATGCTGCATAATTGTCAAAACATGAGGCTTTGTAGTCACATACCCAAAATACACTCCATTTTATAAAGCTGCATCACATAACTCGGCAGCATAATCATTTTCTGCTCCATGAGCAAGTTGTTCCTTACCCTTGAGACAGTGCTTCATTCAGGTCAGGTATGAAGTTATGTGAAGGTCAGGGTGGGAAAGATCAAACTACACCTGTCTAGATCACACCAGCTCTGCTAATAAAAAGGTGTATTCCCTGCCTGGCTTGCACACAGAAATACTTACTAAGATCTTACATGGAATGGTAAAATGTTCCACAAAATGATTGGGTACTAAACTCCGCAGAAAATTCCTGGAAATAAATCATTATCACAAATATTTTAATACAGACATCTCTCTGACACAGCTTTCACTGCGTGCAAATATTTAAGCTCATGCTTAAGCTTGTTCTGATATCCCATCGTTGAACCTGCAGAGGCCATTAGTGATTCAGAGCAGGATATTATCCACTGACAGATAATCATTGTCTGTTCAGAAACTTCTCATTTTACAGTACAGCTGGTGTCTATCAGCTGTGCTAGAGTGGTGCAGGGAGATTTGTACAGTTTTGAGGGGGTTTTTTAAAGGAAGTGTAGAGTAAATATCAGCAATCACCATTTGAGTAAAATCAGCAAGAAGCCAAGACTTTGCTCCTTTATATGAAAGGACGAATCAATTTCCTTATCCTTTATTACTTAAGTTACCCCTGCACAGAATTGTTCATGAATCTTTCCATTTAAACCCTAGAATATGTTCTAAAAGCTTACCTAGATAGTTATTTCATTTTTCATATCACTAAACATACATGCACGTGTTCTAGAAAAGCAAAGGGGATTAATTAAAGGAAGTGTTAAATGAGATGTTTATAATTTTCATACAGAGGAGATCAGTCTGACTTTTAGCATGAGGATGTCACATCACACAGACTTCTTGATGTGTCTGTAAGGGACACACAAATAAAGAGATTCATTTCTTCACAAACCCGGTGAACTTCAAATTTTACAAGGTTGTGTCCAGCAGTGAAGTCAAAGTCACGAGGGATTCTGGGAGCTAAGGTCTCACGGAAGATGTTTTATTACGTGATGGGAAAACTGGGAAAAACTGAACTCTCAACCTTTATTGTGCAAGCATATGAATGCAGAAATCAAGCTGATATACGATAGAAACTAATCATCAAGAAAGACAATTGTTACTGGCTTGTGAAAGAAATCACCAACAGATAAGAAACAATTGGAAAATATTACTGGTTTTCTGCATCTCCTGTATTTAAGTCTGGAAAGCAGTTTTACTCAGTGAGCTTTATGAGACAATCAGGGATGCTAAAGCAGAAGGAAATCAGGTCTTCACCTCTCTTGGTTTTTAGGAAAAAAGGAAAGAGGATGTTGGTTAACACTGGGGGACCTTTTCTGCATAGCACAAGAAATAAAGATTTAAGTAATGATGCCATCAGTGACAAGCACCAGGAGAAGCCAGAGCCAGGGGATAAAAATGAATTTGTGGCCTCTTGGAACTTTTTTCCCTCCAAGATGCCTCTGCCAAAGTAGTTCCATTTATATCTGAGTACCTTGCCAAAGCCAAGAAATTATCAAGGCCTTTCTGAAAGTAAATTTTATGCATACTGTAGATAAATCCACGGATGAAGATAATTCTGAGGGATGGGCATTAGTGATGGAAAAGATCTTTTGAGCCCTGCAAAAGTGGAAGACTTCTTCTTTCCTCATCACTTACTTGAGCCATGCCATCAGACAGATCTCCAGCCAGACAATACCTGGTTTGTTCTCCTGATTTTGACCTGAGTGTAAAATATACTGTACCAGTCTGCTTGCTAATACTGCAACAGATTGTTTTTTACTTCCCCTGTTTCCCCACAGTGCCTGGCAGCCTTTCCCCTGCACTCTCCCCTAGTTGAGGAGATGGGAGTTCTGGACTCTCTGCTTATCAGATAAATTGCTGTAGATTCATCATTCTCCATCTCTGTCCTGAAGAAGCGGTCAGACATCTGATGTTAATCTTAAAACCATATTCTACATAATAAAACTCCTTGTGAAAGCTCTCCCTACATTATGTGTTAGAATGACAATATTTATCATCCAATGGCGTTTGCACACCTGCAGCATCATTTCCAAAATCCTCGGAAGTTTTTTTTTTTAATGTGGAATCTGCAAGGTTGAATGAAGCTTTTAATGGACTGCATTAACCACCGCCCCCAGCCCCCTCCCAAGTCATAAAATGGATATATAGTCCTTCTTGGAAGGAACACCTTTTATTGGGCAACAGGTGGACTTCCTGTGAGGGGTTTCCAACTATCTCTGATTTTTGTCACTTTGAAATAGAAGTACTGCATCCAGAAGTGTAAATGATTTTGTAATAAACAAAAAATAAGCTAAAGCCATCCAAAATCTTAACCCATTCTGGTACCCAGGCACAGTTACTGCAGAGCCCAGCACTCACGCAGACATTTAAAGATGGAGAACTGTAGGTAGACTTGTGTTAGTCACGTAGAACTAGGAATCAAATTACAGTAAAAAGACTATAAACGGAGTTTATTTTCATTCTTTTTCATTTTCTCAGTTTGTGCCACAAATGTACCACTTTTGACAGAATGTTGGTTACTATTTTGCCTTTTTTTCTCCTTGTCTGTTAAATTTAATAGAAAAATCCAATTATTATGTAAAGAGAGCCTTGCTATAATTGTCACAAACAAGTTAGCATAACAATGAAGAGCAGCAACTTTCTGAAGTCAAAGAAAGCACTGATTTATGACTGTCTCGGAGGTGTGATTGATATAGAATGTTTTGAAGGAATATTTTCAACATTTCTTCTTCATTTTACAGCTGCTCCCTCAGATCATCCTAGCTGAAGCTTGTTTGCAAAGGAAAGTTGCTTTGGAAGAGGGAACTTTCCACAAATTCATTTTCTTTTCTTTAAAGAAGGAAAAAAAAACCAACCAAGCCTACAAAAGCCATTATTTAAACAGTCTCCTTTTTAAAATGTTTCCAGCAGATGTTTATGTAGAGAGTGTGCTGGAGCTCCTTCAGTAAGACACAGAAGTGACATTTCTTGAGGGTTTTAGCTGGAGAATTTGTCTTTCACATCATGTCTTTAAACATCTGCAAAAGGCAACAGAATCTTTATTATCCTGCTAACTTGAGGAAAGGCGCAATGCACAGTCCTGAGTCCTTAAAAGATGGTGTTTAATGGGACTGACAGATGAGAAATATCCAGCTCTAATGTTTTCCTTCAGTAGAAATTCACCTCTTGACCTTCTGACTCCAGAGTATGGCTGCTGCCTTCTGAAAAAGAACATTTCCTTCCATTCAGATGTGCTTTCTATGGTTTTGTTGTTTTGTTTTTTCCATATTGCTCAGTTATCTGCTTTAGGGGAAGGTATCAACAACAGGATTCAAGCAAAAATAAGATTATAAATACTGCAAGCGCACTTGTGCTATGTCTGCTTTATGGCACTTGTGCTTCCAACCCTCTTTTAATTTTCTCAGTTGGGTATTTTTATTCTTCCTCACAAAAATCAAAGCTGCCTTTTCTTTTAAATGGATTTTGAAGGAGTGGTATAATTCAGCTTTCTTATCCTTTGGCTTGAATTTTGTTTATTTGCTGCTGTGCAGAAAATAAAGACTGGGGCCATTGCTCAGCGCTGCCCAGGTTGGCCCTTCTACCTTACCAAATAACTTTTTAAAGAAGAATCCAATCTATCTTTTGGTTTCCTGGTTTGTTTCAGATTCAGGTTGGAGGGGGGCAAGGTTCGATTGTGGGACTTTGCATTTGGCTTCCGTTGTATTTCAGTTGCCGAGGCTTTTTTCCCTCCTCCTTCTTTTTCTCTTTCCTTTTTTTTTTTTTTTTTTTTCTTCCTCCCTGAAGGGTTTTCTCTGGGAAAAGTTTTCTGGGCTTCCATCCAGCCAGTGTCACAATTCACAGCTGTACTGTTTGATTCAAGTGCTTCAAGCTGCCAGTGAGGTAGAGCCAAATGAGATTAAGGAGTTTTTTATGAAAGCAAGCACCCGCATGTGCTGGTATGGCCGAGGCTACGTCAGGAGCTCCAATACGAACCCTAGTTTCTGCAAATCTTTGGTTCTCAAGCATAAAATATTTACGCCAGGCTGAAATCTGACTTAGATGTACTCATCTGGGAGGAGCTGTAACTCTTTGGAAAGGAATGGTTTGGCTTTTATTATTAAGTTACAGCTTCAAGAAAGGAAAATGTACTGATTTCTGGATAAACGGCTAAAAAAAACAAAAACAGAGATTTAGCTATGTTTGTTAAAAACAGCAACAGGCATAAACTAAACACATCTTTTAAATTATGGATTTTAGGGGAAGGCAGCAAGAGATTTATCTGTTAGCTCCCTTCTCTGGCACACGATGGATTTGAACTCTTCATGCTGGTGAAACTTGGACACTGCCAGCACTGCCCACCCCGTTCTGCTCCAGCCCAAATGTCACCTCTGGGGCACAGCCACAGTGGCCAGACATTTATTTTACTTTTGCTGTTGGGATAAATCATGCAGAATTAGTGATAAGAAACTAAATACCACTGTTACTTTTATTTAGGGTGTGAGCCAAAATCCGAACCCACATTTTCAGAGAGAAATGCATTTTTAAGATCCCTTTCCTTTTGAAAAGCACCAAAATTAAAACAGCTCTTTTTATACCGATTCTTATCTTCTGTGTCAACATTTCTGAAGATAAATGAATTGATACTTTAAACATAGGCATACACGTGTCAATGGAAGACATGATGTGCTGGAATAGAGCTGATCAAAAATGTTTAAAAATAAAATAAGGAAGAAAATTAGAAGCTTTACAGAAAAAAGAGAAACAACACCACTCTAATCTTCTTTTTTCCTATAACTTTGAGCCAGCCATAAAGTGGATCAGAAGGTTTTGAAGGTTATTGACATTGCAAATTTTGGAATTCTCAGACAGAAGTAGCTTTTTTGCAATATTAGATCACCTTTTTTTTTTCTGTCCATTTTGCCCCACTGGGTTTGTGAGCATCTCGTAGAATCATAGAATAACATGAAGCCATTCCCCCTTGTCCTGTCCCTCCGTCCCTAGTCCCAAATCCCTCTCCAGCTCTCCTGGAGCCCCTTTAGGCCCTGGCAGGGGCTCTGAGATGTCTCTGGAGCCTTCTCCTCTCCAGGAGAGCACGCCCAGCTCTCCCAGCCTGGCTCCAGAGCAGAGGGGCTCCAGCCCTGGAGCATCTCCGTGGCCTCCTCTGGATGTGCTCCAGCAGATTCAAGTTCTCCTCAGAGCTGCTCCCCATCCATGCTCTGCCCAGCCCATATTTGTGTGGGGATCACCCTGACCCACGTGCAGGGATATCCACATCCCCATCTCTGCTGCTCACGGAGCCTCAGCAGTGCTAGAGACTGAAATGCTGAGAGACTGCTGAAGTCTACAAGACTCTGAAATCAAAGGCAGCAACATCAATATTCTGTGCAAATGTGAAGAAGCCATGAAAGCTTTGTTTGTTGCAAAAGAAACCAACTAAATCAAACAAGTTGAAGAAAACAAAGACTTGTATATTTGTTTTAATTAAAACTGCCACTTATTCCAGAAAAAAAAATGCAGCACAGTTGTGCTCTCCAAACATTTCTTGCTTAGACTGCATGCTCAAAATCTATGTATAATAAATGAAATAAAACATTGCCAGCCATTTTCCAGTCCTCTTTGACACAAAAGCTCCAAAACAAATTGCAAGAAACCCATGCAAAACTTTGTGATGTTTACTTCAGATTTTATCCAAGAAGAATTTATGGAACTTGCCGTTCAACTCCGAAAGCATGTTATCTCAAATTAAATGCAACGCTCCTTAAATCTTCAAAGAACATCGTGGCATTTAGCCATAAAACTCACTGTGACTTTAGACATTCAAAAACAGCATTAATGCCAGGATCTGGCTGCCCTGTGTGGTTGTTTTAAGCGTCCATGGGCACAAATACTTTCTTGGGTCTGGGCCCTCTATAAATTCAGTCTCTGGTAAAAGCCATGAGACTGCTTTGCCTTTCACAAGCTGCTTATCCCCTTCACCTTCCCACTCCACAAGGTTATTTTAGCATCTCAAAATAAGTCAAATACAGAAGGGATCCTGGTAATTTCTCAGCTTCTGGAACCAAGCTCCTGTATTTTAATGCAAAGTATGAAAGATAAATATATCTTAATTTTAATTGAAGGAGAATGTCTGACCTTTCTACAAAATAGTGTCACACGAGGTTCCTGTATTTCTTGTGACCTTTCCAATGCTCATTAGGCTTTTAAGCATGCAAGTTCAGCTTAAATTTGAAATATTTTGTCTTCCTCAAGTATAGACTGGCTTCCACTGCAGAATTTGGGCCTATATTTCACTGTTAGTATATGAACCCAGCACGCTGTCACTGTGTGGCAAAGAGGCAGTTTTAAAATCTGAACCGCACTTGCCTTCCCTTCTCAAATAATCTGTTCAGATGCTGCAGTTTGGCTTGAGTCTGTCTTTTATCTCCTTTTCTCAGCACTCTGGCAGCTCTTTATCTTCACCAATACTTGCATTTGTGTACAGGAATGTTGGGAAACATTTTTTGTATATATCAATTCGTTATGTCATTTCAAAGATCTTATTTTTTTCCACGCTTCCTAAGCATTAGCATTTTTAAACTTGAGAGAAGAGGGGGTGACTATTAGAAACATCCTACAGGAAGCCAACTAAATTCTTGCAAATTTCTTCTAAACATGTTATGTTGAGCTCTCTGGAGACTGCAAAGAAGTTTATCGTAACAGCTCCTTTTTTTGTCTTTTCTTTCTTTTTTTTTTTTTTTCCCAGTGGCTGGATGACTGAAATAATTTCAAGTCTGTTTTTACTAGAACCTGATCACCACCTGTTTGAGTGAAGAAACTGAGGACTGTTTGAAAGTAATGCCTTTGGCAACACAAACACCTTGCTCAGCCTGTCTCACATCTTCATTTTATCATATAAAAGGCTTTTCCAAGTGTTGCCTGAGAACAGTGAAAACCTCATTATGAGCTGAAAACTGTTGGGGATTTCAATATTGATAATGAAAATCTTATTTATGGAAATGCTGAATACGCATAAAAAGTCTAAAAAGCAACAGCCTATAGATGAAGTAATAGTCCAAGGGAAAAGGAGTAATGTAATCACATCATTCCTATTTTATAATGGCCATTTCCTTGCATGGTCATATTGTAAGGGAGTCAGAGAATTGTAAGGTGCAGTTGTTTCTGGCATCTTCCAGGCTGATTTCAGGACTCACATGAGTTTCCCGTCCAGTTAATATTTTGGAATTATGCAAAAGGTGTGATCTGTCAGAGATTGCTGAAGATCTGGAAGCATTTTTCTGCCTTTAGGCTTAGGTAAGAAAAGGTAACCCCCACCAGAGAAGGAAGAAACATAAGTATGGATCAGGAAACTCCCATTGTTTTCTAAAATGGGGCTAGGTCCCCTCATGGCTTGTGCTGTAAATACAT
Organism: Picathartes gymnocephalus; assembly: GCA_013390045.1. Taxonomy (NCBI): domain Eukaryota; kingdom Metazoa; phylum Chordata; class Aves; order Passeriformes; family Picathartidae; genus Picathartes; species Picathartes gymnocephalus. Next base: position 122,303 of record WEKY01030231.1, read on the forward strand.
GTTAATGTAAGAAATGGTAAATACAACTTTTCTGTGACTAAACCCATTAGATGCATGCAAAGCCAGGACGTGTTCACCAGGGAAATATGTGTTGTAAGGGAATAAATCTATACAGTTTCCTAACTCTACTTCATTACATGCTTTTATTCCACTGAAATCAGTGATCATGTCAGAATAGAGGTAGTAAAATATCATAGGAAAGAAGGGCCTTTAATACAAGCCTCTCTGCCTATGTGTCCTTTTATATGGCACCTCCCAACACAGTGTCTGAGTGCAGAGTTCTTCACCCTCATCTGATTTAAAACTTAAAATGGATGTGGTGGAGACCTCTCGTCCGGAGTAAACTGCTTGAGAGGAAGCAGCTGCTCAGATTGGCCTCGCAGAAACGATAATGGGGTTCTGCGTTCACAGCTGAGTTATTTAAACTGTCTGATTTGGTCCACGGCTTCCTTGGACATTAATAGGTTGACTGCTATGTCGCTGAACTTGGAGTACGAGGGGTCAGCCTTTGAAAAGCTAAATAAGGTGAGAGCAAACTGCAGCGTGTTCCGAGCGCTCCCGAAATCCCCGGAACCGCGGCTGCTCCGCGGCTCCTGCCCAGATCTGACTTCAAAGCGCTGGATCCTCGGATCGATGCCGTGGGTTTGATCTCCCCTCCACCAGGAGATTCAAGGGCTGCTCACATGTTACAAGCACATGCTCCTGCTGGTGCATCTTGAGGGAGGAGGATTGAAAACTTCTTAGGAGGCAGCTTTTCACCAGACTTAGATGAATTGGAAAGATTTCTCTGGACTACAGCAATTTTGCTGAAATTGCTGAGAAGCAGCATTATCAGCCAAGGACACTTTTCTTCAATAAAGACAGAATGCTTCAGCTGGCTTTTGTTTGATTATATTGTAAATTCTAACGTACTGTTGTGCACACCTTGAAGCCATTAAGGCAAAACGAAGAATTCAAACAGGATCAAGATGAAATGTTTTCTACTGTCCCAAACAAAGCATAATTCAATTAAAGTACCTTTGATGATCTCTACACTGAAGCAATTTCATTTTTGAGATACATTTCATCATTTAGATTAATACCCCTGCTTGAAAGAAAAGCAAATTTTGGCATGCTGATATTTCCTGCAGACCCAGCAGCCCATGAGAGGGATTGAAAAATTCAGACTAAGAGCATCTCTCTTCCCTTTCCCCAAGCCCTCTCTTTGATGCAGGACCATGGCAGGGGGGAGAGGAGGGAGAAAGATAAGAATTGGGTTTATCATCTATAAATAGAGACAGCCCTTCACACTCACTTTCTTGAGAAGTCTTAGAGCACCAGGGGAAAGAAGAACAAAATAAATCTAAGAGATGCTGGGAAAGTTCTGTACATCTCAGGAATGTTTAGAAGCAAAGTTAACTCTGGCAGTCCAAGTTCAGAGGCTTGTTCTTGAAAAAGACACCATCAATTCGTTTCTCAAGTTTCATTCTGTCCTGCGTCTACCAGACAGAATCAGCAGCTTGGTTCAGGCCTAGATTTTTAGATTATGGGAGTTACAAGCTGAAAGAAATTGTTAGGAGGTTTAGCAAAGGAAGGTTGTCATCACACTTTGACCTAAAATGGAATAAAACTGTCCACTGCTGAGGGACCTGTCAACATTACTCAAAAATATTTTTAAAATAATTGTTTTATATGGACTTTGCTATATTGGATTTCTTCCTGCTTGGTTTCTGTTTGGTTTTTTTGGGGTTTTTTTTTTTTCTCCCATAGGTGAAGAGGATGTGGAAAATTGACCATACATGGAAATCTGTGAATCCTATGCTGGCATCTGTATTAAAGGATTATTTTGTGGGAGGTAGGCAAATGGGCCATTGCTGGTGTTGATTAACAACAGTCTTATGTAAAAAAAAAAAGATAACGAATTCCTGTCCTCTAAACCAACAAGCAAGTGACACCCAAGCCAGGAAGCTCAAAATCAACAAAATAAACCTTATTCTAAAAGCTGGATTTGGTTATTAATTGTCTGATTTCCTACCAATAAGAGCAGACTTTCAGGCTGGTGGGCCCGATGAGAGGTCCTTGAAAGCCCAAACTGAACAAGCATGTGAAATATTTAAGGCCACATTTTTATATTTATTAAAAACAGCCTAAATAATTAAACTAGTTGATTCACTAGTGGCTTTCAGGCTCATGCCCAGAGTGAAAGGTCATGACCTGACATACCAGGGCCCCACTTGGTACTGATGATTGACAGGAAAAGGAAATAAGTTGATATCTTTCACGTGGGAATCACAGCTTGTAGCAACTATGAGCAAGTGGGCTATTTGGACTTTGTGGGAAAACTTAATTGTGTTATTATTCAAAATCTTCGTTCCCAAAGTTGGTTCAATGGTGATTTATTTACTTATGTGATAAAACAGCTGTGTACTGTAATAAAATACAGGTCACTTGCTGATGTTTAATGCACAAAAGTGAGGATATGTTTGGTTTCTTTTACTTTGAACTTACTATCAAGCTAGGCAGCAGGGATGACTTTGAATTATTAGGAATTCTCTCTTAATGTATTGGAAATATTCAATGTTCTCATCATAGTGTATATTTTTCAGTGCTTGGTTATGGAGAAGGAGGAAGGCACCACACACTGAAATATGAGTGCCTCTCCACCATATGCTTTCATTATTTCTTTATAATGATAAAAAGGGGCTGCATTCAGTGCCAGACAATGTCATGGCCCCAGAGATTTCAGTGGCCTGCAGAAAAAAGGAGAAAAAAGCATTTAAGATATGAATGAGGATTTGAAATGGCTTTTTAAAAAATGGCCTAAGATCCACTTTCACCCTAAATTCTGAAATCACTTGAAAGATGTCTAGATGCGGGTTTGAAGAATAGCAACTTTCCACCAGGCTCTGTTTTATATGCAGGATCGCTGCCATCTTCACCAGGCTTTGTTAGGAGGTCAGAAAATTGTACCAAGCAATAGGTCACAGTCTAACTTCACATATTGTGTGATTTGTTCTAGCAGTGAACTCTGTCATCTTGATCCAGAGGACGTATTCTTTGCCCCGGTCATTTACAAGTTAGCCAAGTGATGCACTTGTGTTTATCGCTCCCAGCTGAGAAGTTCCGTGGGTTTTGTATCAGCTGCCCTGTCCTTGTGCCTTTCTGCTCACTCCCCAGAGCGTGGGTGTGACATGAACAGGGCCAGGGTGCAGCTCCCTGCCACGCTCCGGGGGCTTTGTGTCCTTTTGCAGAAATGCCGTGCACCGCCAGTTCCTGCGGCACCGTGCTTGGGCTGTTGGGTGATTACAGTCCATTAGAAGTCCCAAAAAGTCAAAAGGAGTTTTACCCTGGAGCAGGCCGTGGTGGCGAAGGTTTGCACATTTCAGCTCAGTGTGACACCACATTTTGGGTGATAAAGCAGGCAGTTCTGGCATTTCCCTCAGACTATCTCCACTTCTTTTCTGAGCCTTTCCTCGTATCTGTTCTTCATCCAGAGCAAAGCAGCTCTGCTTGGGAAGCTTTGGAAACTCTGCCACTTGTACCACAATCTCCAGGAGAATTTTAGGCCTTAAAATAATCTGATGCTAACACCTGTAATTAAGCCCTGTTACACAATAAATCAAGATAAAAGTTGCTTCACAGAGTAAGAGCTGGTGGCATTTCTTTTGCATTGTTTTGATGTTATTCCTTCATATTTAACATCTGGCAATAGTGCACGATATCTTACCAATAGCACAGACATCAGATCCTGCCACAGGAGTGCAGGTATGTGATAAGTAAATCATAATCACTGGCTGAGAAAGGAAATCAAGAAAAATGGGTCCAGGGGCAAAAAACATGCTCAGAATTGAAAACTTTTCTGCAGCAATACCAACCTACTTCCTCTGAACCTTTGAGCAGACTGGAGAGGTACTCAGCTCTCTCTGTTCTTTATGTGCATTCCTTGTCCTGAAAGGAAAAGGCCAGGATTAACCCAAATCCAACCAATTTCTAGAATTTATTCCCTTACAAAATGGAGATACTACAAACTGGAGACCAGCTATCACCAGAGCTGTTGATGAAGCACCAGCTGCAGAAATGTGGAAACTTGTCCTCTGTGTTAGAGGCCACAGTGTGACCTTGCATGGCCCATGAAAGTGTTTAAAAATCATGATGACACTGGGTTCTGACTGACTTTGTCTAGATCCAGCCTGAACATGGAGAGGAAAAAGGCTCTGTGTCCCGTGCCAATTCTCTGATCTTTCCATTCCTCTCCTCCTCCCCACCTCCAGGCTCTGTCTCAGCAGCTCCCTGAAGTGAGCACCATGACATGAATCTGGAAGTGAAGAAGCCCACAACTCTTCAGAAAAGAGCAGTTATTCTTAGCTTTGCTTTGCTGATGTTTTTCTTCCTTTCCCCCCTCTTCTTTTTTTAAAGAAAACAGAAAGCCTGCCAAAATTTGGGCTCTTTGATGTGCTTTGGAAAGGAAAACAATGCTATCTATCCAAGTCCTCTGAAGGGAACAAAAATATGTCATTTTAAGGCATGAATTACTTGAGAAGAACAGTCAATACATTTCACAATTAAAGATGGTCAAAAGTTTTTTAAGCTTTTTCTGGAAATTGTTTATTAAGAAAATTTCTGAGATATTTGCCTGTTTCGGTTAAACTTTCTTTGGGAAAATTTCCTGAATTATAAGGTAGGTGGAAAGGCAGGAGGGGGAAGAAAGAGGAAGACACTGATATTTGCTGTAGAATATTCAGTAATGTAATAATATCCTGGGGAGATATCCTAGACCCCATCCAAGCTTTTCTTCTGTCAGTTTGGATTGAGCATGTGAACCTGCCTCATCCATTTTATTTGTCCTACTTTGATTGAGCAAAACAGTCAGGTCATAAAGGCAGTATCTGTTCTGTACTGTTTGTTTGTTGATTCAGCTTTCAGTGGACACATTGCTTTATAAAACTCCTCAGCTGTAAACGAGACACTGACTTCATTGTCTCATATTTAGGAAATTTGCTTTAGATGGAAGCCTCCCAGGTTGGAAGCTCTGGCCAGTAAATGTAAGGGAGCTTTTGAAGCTGCAGCCTTGGAAGTCATAACCTAATAACTAAACTTCTGTTTGCCCTCTATTTTTAAGTTTTCTCCTCCATCACCCCAACAAATCTTGAAAGAGGTGATTTATGCAATGAGAGTTTTGACATTTTTATTAAGTCCAGACACTTAATAAAGACATTCTTTCTGCAGTGTGATTAAATTGAGGTAAAGAGGCACTTGTGGTATATTTCTCTCTTCTCATTGAAATTTTTAACAGATTTCCTTTCTTGCCTTCCTGTGACAGTGCCTGTTACATCATTTCCATGATCTCCTCTCACGTTCCACTGCAAAGGCTGTATGGGAAATGCATCTGCTTCTACACCTGAGCTTTAAAGAGGTTTCTATCTATATCTACTATTTCTGGTCCAGTGTTTAAAATTAAAAAAAAAGAGTAGAAATTAGACATAGACTGCAAATGACAAGGACTTCTGCTTGAGGTTGGTATGAAGGTATTTGTTCTCTCATCACCTATGCTGCACTTGCTTCATGGATTGGGATTGTTTACTTGGAAAGATCAGGGAAACTTAGAATGGTTTGGGTTGGAAGTGAGCTTAAAGATCATCACATTCCAAATCCCCTGCCATGGGCAGGGGAGATCACTCCCTACCTCAAGTTCAGATTACTTTCTGTGAGAAAGAAAAAGAAGCCTGACTTTCAGAAGAAAGGTGTTGTGTATTTCTTGAAGGTTTCTTAGTTTGAATATCCAAAAATTTGACACTTGTACAATCCTAATCACCTTGTGAAAGTCCAGGCCAGGATTTCAGACTTTGAATATAGCAAGCAAATGCCTTAAATTAGAGGTTTCAATTAGAGAATATTAAATTCTCTTCTGTAACAGGAGATGTTTTAGGAGAAATGGGAATAGCCAGGTGGGAGTTAATTGGTTTTGGAAGAGTCGAGCGTGGGAGCTCTGCCCAGCACTTTCTTTTATTATGGCTGTTTTCCTTCCACAGCTCAGGAAAACTCATATTCATGCACAGCCTCACACTTCACTGGGATTCCCTGACTTGGAGACTGTCAGCATTGGCTTATTATACAAGCTCTTTGTTTTATCCTACACAATACATCTCGCCATACACAATTTGGCCTCTTAACCTGCCGCGAAATATTTCAAGGGCTTGTTGCTGGAAGACGTCGTCTCTCCTCGCTGTGATTTGTGCAGCCACGGCTGCATTTTCCTGACAGCTCATAATGATTCGTGGTGGGTTGCAGTACAATGAACTCATGCTGCAGAGCAGCACACTGAAAAAGATCTTTCAAATTATTGTTCCGGTGCAAAAGGTGCCCAATCACCTTCCACCTGCGGATTAGTCGGTTGCTATAGGAACACACTGTAGCTTTTCAGTGCTGCACCACTGTAGCGCCCAGATTACTGACTCTGACAAACACAATAGGGGGAAAGAATCACGGGTTATTAGAGCTGCTGATGATGTGATGTTATAAACCTGGGGTGGCACAGAGAGGATGAATAGAGCAGGAGCCTTGAAACGCGAAGGATGGGAGGAGGAGAGGGAGCAGAGTGAAGTGGAGCTGAAGTCATCGCTACGGAAATGTTGTCTTTGATCTCATTTTCCCCTCTGAATAGATATTTTCATAATATAATGCCAAATGCAAGCAATGCTGTAGCTGATGGCAGAGCCACTGGTCATGTCTTTATGTTAGCAGGGGGCTGCTCCTCCTCTCTTCCCTTTTCTTCCAGTGAGTACTGAAATCTGAACCTTTTCATTCCTGCAGGATTAACTCTGACCAAGGTCAGAGCAACTGGTCACCAATATTCTTCAGGGGTGAGTCAGGCCTGCTGCATCCCTGGGAAATATCACCTGAAACATCCACCTACGCACAGGACTTTAACGGGGAATTCTGCAGCGTCAGAAACACGGAGTGAACAGCTGAGATCAGGTCTCTGTCTACTTTGGTGGCCATAACTGAGACTCAGGAGGGGTTTATGCTGCTGAGCACCCTCCTGCAGAGCGAGCTGCCTGTGTGCTTCATAGGGGAGAAATAACTGCTTGCAGCTCTGATTTGTAGATGGTCTGAAATTCCCAGAAATAGTTTTGCTACCACTTATGCTTGGACAGGGTGAAGTGGAGGGATAAAATACGTACTTGTCCATTGCTTGTGTGCCTTGAGCAAAACAAGCTGTGTTTAGTCACAAGTTCACCAGATGGTACTCTGGGGGTTGTTGCTGTTATATTACATTACTGCAATATATTAGACAAGGCCCAGTGATTCATTCCCTCTCCCCAGTGCTTTTGGAGGTTGTTCCCTCCCAATGGAAGCCCAGCTGACCCTGCTGCTCAGGACCCTTGGGACCCCTGTGGGCTCCTCTCGGTGCACGGGCAGGAAGCACCAAACCTTACAGAAGGCCTGGCTTGCACACAGCTCTGTGCCCAGAGAAGTGGCTCCACGTTCTGATTTGAGCCAGCTGATTTGGGACATCCTTTTTTTCAGCCCTGGCTGCCATGATCCTTCCCCACTTGTTTTGCCTTCTCACTGGGGCCTCCCCGACCTTGCAACTGGACCCCTGTGGCCCTCTAAGCAGGGAAATGGCCTTGCTCAACCCCTTGTTTGCAAAATGGACTGAAATACAGAGTTTGCACTGTACTTACGCAGCCCAAGAACTATCAAAACACCACAGAGAGGTATTGTTTTCCTCCACTTCTGTTACTCTGTAGGCTGAAACCCTCAGTCCAGTGAATTATGTGCTGGCTGACACCTAAGAACCCATCCTGGACTGGGGCCACATGTGCAGGCAGGGCATAGGTGCTGCTGTTGGTCAGCTGGACAGCCCCTGGGACCATCTGCCACCCCTCTTTGGCCTCCCTGTCTCCACCATTATGTTCACTGACCAGCTGCTTTTCTTCATTGCCCTTGACAAAGCTCCCAAGCCACAGCCACCCCTTGCTATGAGAGGAGACAAAGAAATGCCAAAGCCACTCACTCTCCCCATGGCCTTGAGCTTCTGGTGCTCCCAGGCCGTGCCCTGATCGATCCCAGGTTTCCTTCTGCTCCCCAGCACTGTCCTCATGGTGCCAGGACACTGACTTCAGCATCCCCAGTGCTCTCCCCTGCTCACGAGCTCAGGATCAGAATTTACTTCAGTTTTGCCTGAGGCATCTAAAAGAATGATGGAACAGGTTGGTCTGAACGTGCTTGGATCAGAATTTCACCACAGGTGTTACTGTAATTTCGGGCAACTTGAAAACTGCAAATTGGGCCCTCTGTCCCTCAGATTATGCTTTTCATTTTATGATCCTCTGGAGGAAAATTAATTTCCTGGGCTGAACTCCTGTCTGCAAACTTAGAGGGACAGAACACACACTGCCTCTTTAGTTTTAAGTGGATTTAAATGGGAACACAGAACAGAAATTGAGAGAGACACCTAACCAGGGAAGTAGGGAAACCTAGCTGCAATGAAATAATGAGAAAATCTTCCATCACCATCGTCATAGGTATGCATGACCTTAGCAGAGCTCAGGAGTGCTGTGGGAGCAGCAGTGCAACACTCCTGTTATGCCTTATTTTTTTATCAACAATGTTCTCCTCCACTTTGACGTCAGCTTCAAGATTGCTCGCTGTGATGTGCTGCACCTTTCATATTTTCTTTCCTGTCATAATATTGCTTCAGTTGTAACCTCAGCACTTTGAGGAATAATTGTCCCTGACAAGGGGGTGAATCACTGGCAGAGAGTTGATAAGCATTACATACAGATGACAGAAGTCAGGACATATCGGATTACTGCTGTGAATATAATAAAAGAGAGCCTAAACACTTTGGCAGCTCAAAGACAAGCCATTTCATAACTCTCTAGTGGGGCTATTATCTTCCATTTACTGCCACTGATAACCAGGTTGCAACTGTCTCCCTAGGATCTAGTTACAATTCACTTAACACTTAGAGGACCAGACATATTGGAGGACACTCAGATGAGGATAATTTCTTAAAGATCATTTATTTTTAAATTTTTATCTTCCTTGCTTCCCCTCTTTATAGTGCGATAAGAACCTAAATCAGGAAGCTTTGAACTTCTTTGGGGGAAGGAGAGTTCATGGTCATCTTCCCTTTAATCTTTCACTCCTGAGTTTCTTTTGAAGCCAGTTGTTCATATCCAGCTGAATAAGTGACAAGTAGGTTTCCACCTCTGTTGCTCTTGTAATCCATGCACCCAGACCTAAAAGCTTTTTCTGATACTGACTCCATTAGGTTTACACGTAGGTGTTATGCTTTTATTTTTGCAGCCAGGAAGGGGCACCTGAGCTTACAAATCAGGGGGCGTTGGTGTGTATCAGTAACAGATAATTCACAGCAGTGCCAATTAGAATCCACACTGGTGGAGTCTGGATACAGATGAAATTTATATGCTCTATGTGAGATTTTGTTTCTAAACCTCACTGCCTAAGAAGAGTTTAACACTTCATGCTCCTAGATATCAAAGTTCTCTCTTTTAGGCTAAAGAGAAAAAGAATTATTTGGCTGTGGCAGAAATCTGGTAAATCAGCGGTGACTCTCCTTACTAGCCAGAATACCACTGAGAAATCGTTATTAATCTTAGGGATTAAACCCTCTCTGTGGAGGGAAACTCTGTATTCTGAAAAACTTTCCTTCTCTATCCATACCATGATCAGCAAATGTAAGCTCTGCTCTGCTTTCAACGTCTGAGGTGTTTTCAGATGCAGGACAAAAGTTGATTCTCAGGCTGAAGAGTGGAGCCATTTTTGTAAGTTTGGCCACATAAATCCATTCCAGTCTACCAGAGGCCCCGTCCCAGCCACTGGGGGAGGAGTATCTTTGCCAAAGATGGACCAGGATGATGGGGGGACAAAAGCTCAGTGCTATTGGCAACTCAGAGATTGTGCATTTATAAATGTACCCCTTATCCCATGCACAAGTGTTCTTTTTACATTCCCATCACTGGAAGCTCTGCAAAGAAGCCTCTTTACGTGTGTCTGAAGGACCAGATTTGGTGATCTAGAAACTAAAACATCTTTCTGTTACTTACTTCTTTAACCCACAGTGCAAACTTTACATCCAAGCTGGCCAAAAATAGGTCCTTCCTGCTTTATATAAACCCCCACTGAACTACTTTGGAGAGGCTTTCTTAAACTACAAACAGTAAGCAATGCTTAATTGCCTTTTCAGTGTGATTTGCATCCCTGCTTGATTTTTCACAGCACAAGTCCTCTTCTGCTACAAGGAACCTGTAAAGAACAACAGCAATTAAGGAGGGAGGAAAGAATTTCAGTCTTTGTTGAAACAGTAATTTCAAGTGGTTTTCTCCTCAGGACTTCTGGATCTCACCACTGACTTTCTAGCAGCCAGGGAAAGCCAGGTGAATCCCTCTCTGCCCTGCTTTGTCCAACTGTAAAAGAAAATATGGTCAATCTTACGTGCTCCACCACTTTGTCACGTGGTGCACCCAAGTAATATCTGTAAATTGCTGTAAGATGTTGAGATCAAGGGAATGCTGGAAGTGCCAAGTGTTGTTGTTGTTATTGTATTAACAATGTTGGCTGTTTTCACTGTTCATATGGTAGCCTGGCTGGAATTGGGCAGGAAGCCCAATAATACCAACAACCAACAAGAAACTAAAATAAAATGTTTTACTTAATGAGAGCCTCTGTTTAATCAGAAGCCTGTGTAATTATGTCACAGAGGGCTAAGGATCTAATGTTTTCCTAATACATTTGCTTTTAAAAGGACGATTAACCCAGCATATTTCAAGATGATAAGCTCCTTCTTTGTTCAGTTCCAGTTACTTTTTTCTGCATTCCCTGGTGAGTCCAGAGAGAACCTGAGAGTCAGAGGATTTTTCTTAATTGCACAGTAACTATCTTGTATGTCTGATGCTGGAGTATTTTCTAAAGACACAGGTTATTAGTCCTGGGTTGGATGGTTTGCAAGAGAATTCAGATGCTGAATTTATTCTGGTTTGGCTCCTCTGAGGCATGGCATATATTACAGAAAGCCCTCAGTATTCCTGCCTAAAACAGTCAATAGCAAGCAATTTGATCAGGAAGAAGGAATAAAACTATGCCTTACCTTGAAACAAATAAATCTTGGTTTAAGTATTAAAGATTGTTTTTGGGTAACTTCTAAATGTTATGTTTCCACATGCATTTTGCAAGATCTGTGCACATGTCTATCCAGTCAGTTCTTTTCATATGTTTTGAAGAGAAAAATAAGCAAAAAAGCTCTTTATCTCCTAAAGACCACTGTCTTAAGAGAAGTTAAACATCAGTCCATATTGAGATTCCAGGAAACATATTTATGCTGCATGAGATGGAGCAAATGACGTTGTCATATGCATAAGGCTCTCTGATTTACATTTCTGTTAATAGGTTGGATAAAATGCATTGTGTTCACACCTTAGAGATGTTTGATCAGTTCTGTTCTTAAAGATCTGAATGTAAAAGATCCCAGGAGCCTTCTGGGGAATTTATCCCAGCATTTTGCCAGAAAGGACAGTTGCTAACATCTAAGCAGGCTCTTCCAGGATGTGTTTTGTGTTGCCTCAGTGAGGATGGAAGACACCCCACTGGCTTCCCCTTTCTCTTGTAAGTAGCCACGAACATGAACCTTGTGTTTATGGTGTGGTGACATTTACTGGATGTTTGTTCAAACTCTTTTACAGTTTGGTTTGTGTTTGTGTTTAGGTGTGAGAATGGTGAGGATGGGATACCTTTTTCATGTAGTATGGTAGTCCTGCATATTCCTTGATTGCTGCAAATTGCTTTTAAAAGAAAAAAATTAAATGGAAGCAAAAAAAAAGATGTACCTCCCTTTATATCAGCTATTTGCCACATGGGAATTTGGCAGGAAGGAAAGAGTTAATAATGTTATTATCAGGTCAGCAACTTTGAAAGGCTCTTCCACTTGGAAAACCATTTTCTTAATTATTTTAAGTTAACACTTAAATGCATAGAAAAGAATCACCTGTAATCTGAAACCCCAGACTTGGGGACAGGACTGGATTGAGATAACATTAAAGATTTTATTGCTGTTACATTATAAATTATTTCTATTATGACGGCCCTATGGGTATTACATTCTGTCAGTTCGCTTTCACTGTTACATCACTTAATGTTATTAACACACTTTAGGGTATAACATTACAGTTTTATTGTGGAAACCTTAAACACTTACATCCAAAGTACTGAATCAAGTTATTATCCTAGCTGACCAGATCTGGTCTATTATCATTTTATCACTCATAAAAACCTGTGATTCAATTTGATTTAACACTTGAGGAAAAATCATGGCTCATATATGCTTAAACCTAGTTGCAATATTAATACAAAGCAACACATGGATGACTTCATTTTATTAAAGTTGAGGTAGCCCTGGGAACTGCATTTATGATTTTTATGCCACATGAGAAATTTGATCTGACCTGTTGCCATTTGTGATTCTCCAGTAAACTGATAAGGTTTTCTCACCAGTATATTAAAGAATTGTGAACGTTTTACCTTTCTTACTGCATTCATTAGATACTCAGAAACCATAAATTTATCATAATGCCCTAACCACGGAAAAGGTGCTCTCCCTGTCTTGGAGTCCTACCTTGTAGACTGGGAAAATGTTGCACTTTGGAAGGTGAACTGAGTTTAATATTGGAACAAAATTAGGCCCTTGTTTCTGTGTTTGGAGTGCAAACACTTTTCTGTGCAAGACGACTCTGTTGTCCTCTGTATAGTTCAACAAAGCTCTTTAACCCTCGCACAACATTTAGAGGTAGAAGTTGATCCACTGAAGTCACTGGTTAGCATTGTGCTGACACTTCAACATTGATTTTGGTTTGTTGGCTGTGCTTGCTGCCACTGCCTGAAATACTTAATATCTTACTTAGGTTATCTGTTGTGTCCTTTGAGGAGAAGACCAAGAACTGTATGTGAAATTTAAAATGTCAACATTTCGCGTGTTCCACTTCAGGGGAAGGGAGAAGACAAGGCTGTGCCAGTGTGGAAGAGCAGCGCTGAGTGACCTGAGCAAGGAGCTGTGCTCCTGCAGCCCAATTCCCACCGAAGTCAGAGGAAGGGGATGGCTCATCCAGGGGTTCACTGAAGGCAGTGGCATCCCCAGGCAGGAGGGTGGATGAGCTGGACCCACCAGCCCTGCTCTGTGCCATGCACACAAAATCACCCTGGCAACAGAGCTGACAGCTTGGAAACAGCAGCTGCTGCTTAATGGAAAACATTAGAAAAATAACTCATTCTAGATCTCTGTCCCCTCTCTGGATTTTCCTATTTATCACCAAAAAAAAAAAAAAAAAGTGTGCTGCAACTGCCACCCAGAACTTCAAAAAGCTTCAAGGTGTGAGCGTCAGACACACAGGTGTGCAGGCACAGAGGTGAGTTTTAAAAGTCAAAAAAATGTGGTTTTATAATTCCAACACACACATTTTTCTTCTTTAGCCACAGCTAAATTGTTTGCCACTGAGCAAGTGGGCCTATGTGCATCTTGTGGGAGCAGTGTGGATGTGCAATGATTTATTCTTGCATCAAACATGGGAAGGCCAAATGTGGCCAAATGTGTGTTAGATTCCAAGTCAGCATTTTTGGTTATTGTTGCTTGAAGTATCTCTGTTTGTGCTCAGAGCTGGGCTCACTGGAAAGGAGTAAGTATCCCAACAAAAGCAAACAACTGTCTCTGGGAAAAGCTTCCCTTTTCTATTTTTTAATAAAAACAAATACTAATTTCTTTTTTTTTTCTTCTGTTGCAAGTGTTCTGGAAAAGTCCAGTAAAGACAACTCTAAGGCAGCTTCCTTGGGTAAAAACCAAATCACAGCAATGCTACATCACCATGTGAAATAACAAATTAGGTAGAGAGACATTAACTAGTGTCATTCATCAGTCTGAAGTGATACGATTTATAACAGGATAATAATGGCCATAGTTGTATAAGTAGTAAAGGTAAAATTACATCATGACTTGCATTAGCAGTATGAGATTATATCCTGATTAATGCACAATTAACTTGTCATGGGTACAACACATGTGTTTGTAGGTGGCCACATGGGTTACACCACATCTCGTGCTCACACATGTAGCATTTATCACTTTCTCCTTATCTCCAGAAATTCGATGGCTACATCCACTACAGCCTTCAGACACCTCACTGCCTTGATGCAGAGCCATCTAACATCAGGGAATGACTAAGAAACCCTTGGAGATGACCCCTGGGAAATCTGAAGCAGATGCATGAGTCCTGCTCCTCTCTGCAGATCGGGAGCCTCATCTGTAGTTCCATGGAGACCTCTGTGAGGTGAGAGCAGCAACCTCAGCTGCTCCTCTGCTGGCAGGCACCACTCCCCTGAGCTGGGGATCACAGCTCCCACCCCAGGGGAAAGCCCCCAACATCCTAAAGCACTCTGCGGGAGGAATCCCTTCTCTCTTCTATTCTAATTTTGCAGGGGAAAATAATTAAGCTACAGGGACAGGTGAGAAGGATTTTTACTTTTAATTGCAATTACTGGTGGAGGTGCTTCAACTTCACCTGAACTCTTCTGTAGGTGCAGAACTGGGCTATTTGTCCACGTGCTGACATGCAGGTTTGGTTATTCCTACTCTGCCTTCCTCTGTTGATCTTTTCTGCTGTTTGTGTGTGTGGCTGCAGATCTGGGTGTGTGCAAACATCTATAAAGCAGCGAGGTGGTTGAAGAGAGACAAAAGGCCTCCAAGTTTTAATCTCTGTTCCATCACAGACTCAACGTTTGTCCTTGAGAAACTCATTTTAATTTCTCTCTCTCTGTCTGAAGGGGGAAGGATATTACTTTGTTAGGCTGGCCTACCTCACACTGTATGAGATATCCAGTTAGCTGTTGGAAGTTGTAAATTGCTGAGTGATGACAGAACAGAACTTCTCAAAATAAATGGCATCAGATTTTTTTTTTTGTTTGAACACTTTTTAGTAGTGAAATCTACCAGAAAACGATGGCTCACTTTGATCCTTCCCGTGCTTCATTTTTATGTTTGATGGTATTCCCCAGTTCCAACACCAAATGATGGTCATTTTCCAGCATTTCCAATTTAGAAGCAAAATCTTATACAATAAGGAAAATATCTAATAATTTTGTTGTCTTGAAATGTCTTTTCCAGCTGGCAGTATTGAGCACTTGGATATAGGGCACTCAGCAGGTGGGAACCTGCAGATTCTGAGTCCCAGTTGTGCACATCTTGAGTGTTCAAGAGAAAAAGGGAACCATGTTATGTTTGGATTCAAGTTTCAGAAAATGTTTATGTTCTTCAGAATTACTTCTGCTGGATAGAATTTAGCAAATAAATGCCTAGTAAATCATGCTTGTATCAAACAGCTCCAGGACAGACAGTGCAGTTCATAATCTCCACTCCTGACGTTTTTGATGATGGGATGATTAGCTAAGGATCATTTTAGGTGATATTTCTCCTGTCCAGAGTAGACACTTCACTCCGTAGTGTATTAGGCATCTATTTTTGTTATTAGAAATTCACTTTATTATGGCCTGGTCTCCATTTCCAGTCTATCCTGAGAGATACTATTGAAAGATGATGCTACAGAAAGCCAGCCAAGACCTCATTTACACAAGTAAAAATGAAAAGTGACATCAGCATCTATTTGAACTGTAAGTTCTGATATAACAAAATTCAAATAAGTTTTTTGCAGCAGCATTAAGACTGAATTTCAGTGCACCCTAGGCCTTAGACTAGCTTAGGAGAGACCAGAATCTGGTGCTCTCCCTTTGACATGTAATGAAAAACTAATGTATTATTAAAAAATAAAATCATTCTCATTCTTCAGGAGTGGTTTGTGTACCTCTTGAAGTACTTCAGGATGACAGGAGAGAGAGACTTTCAATTGCACCAGCTGAAATAACTGACTTGCTCTTCAGTTGGAAAAGTGAATTTAAGATTCAATGATTGCTGCTTACAATGTCCATCGGCAAGGACAGGAGGA
This sequence comes from Picathartes gymnocephalus, assembly GCA_013390045.1. Lineage (NCBI taxonomy): Eukaryota > Metazoa > Chordata > Aves > Passeriformes > Picathartidae > Picathartes > Picathartes gymnocephalus. The sequence continues at coordinate 138,289 of WEKY01030231.1, forward strand.
AAACATAATTTCCTTTGTTAGCAATCTCACTGTGAAAAGGAAATGTCAAGTCTGAAAATGTAAATAGAGTAGATTTGGGGCATGTTGAGAAATCAGGCAAAATACTTTGGGTGAAGTAGTTGATTGGCAAGTCTGAAACACTTCAATGTTAAACCATTAAATGTAAGGTAAAAATAAAGTAATTACATTTGAGACAGGCATCCACTTCAAACCCAGAAACTGAAAAAACATCCCTAAATTAAAAAGCCCAACTCCAGCCATTTCTTAGATAATGTTTTGAGAAGAAAAAAAGAAAAAAAAAAATTCAATAGATTTCTCATTCCAAATTGGTATTCTTCTCAAAAAGAAAAAGGAAATTTTGTGCAGACCTTTGTCCAAGCACACAATTAGTTTTTGCCGCTGCTCAGAAGACATCCCAGCTCACAGAGAACCAGCGTAATCAGTGGCTCACACCTGTGTTCATCCCCAAATTACACCTCAAACGTTTCCAAAACAGACACAAGAAAACTCTCAACCACAAATACCTGGTTTGCCCTCTGAGCAGCTCCCCACCAGACAGAGCAGGGGAAGGCTGTGCAGTGGCACCAGCTCCCCTGTCTGGGAGGCCCAGACACTTCCTACTTGATTTTGCTGTTTGAAATTCCCTCTCAGCCCCCGTTATTGCCGTCTGGGCAGGAAGCCTGTGGCAGCTGAGGGGATCTGACATCCGTGACTAAGACGCTTAATGCGCCTCGTCACAAGGCTGCGAGCAGAGCCAGGTAGCAGCTCGCCTGGGAGCGTTACAGAGCACAAATTGCAGGGGTTTGGGGTGCATCCTTCAAGCTCCAGGAGCTGCTTTGCAATGTTTTTGAGCGCAGAACATGCAAGGCAAAGGCAGGAGATTATCCTCCCCCCTCCCTCCACAGTCTCCATCAGTCCCCAGCCCAGCCTGTAATTTGGCAAGATGAATGAAGTGTTTTCGGAGTGTCATCACTTCTGCCTCTGGCAGATTTGCTTCCCCAGTCTGCCTTTCGCCTTTTGGACCTGTCACTCAGCCCTTTGGCAGAGGGGAGGAGGGGGAGGGAGGAGGAAATCATCTCTTTGCTAATCACCTATCACAAGCAATGAAATCCCGCAGGCTCCGTGCCAGCTAGGTACATTTCAAAGGGAAATGGAGGGGGGCAAAGTGTCACTCAAGGCAGATATTTATGAAAGATGACAGTTTGCAAATATCTCAATCTTGGACAAGGCTGCTCCAGTGACACAGAGGAGTGTTGCAAAATTGGAAGAGTCAGCAGCCAACATTTATTTCATCAGGACCTGTCCAATCTTCAGTGATCGCTTGACAGTCTGGGGATTGCTGGCACAAGCCGGCCCCTTTCCATTGGTCGCTTTCCTTTCGTTTGCATGGATCAGTCTAAAGAGTTGTAATAAATATGTAAAGAAGGATAAGAGCAGTAGTTTTGCAGAGCTGCCTCCTCAGTGGGAGAATGGGCACAAAGCTGCACTCCCCTGTTCAGGGGGGGACCAAAAGCAGTGGTAATTTAGCAGTGGTAATTACAGCCCTATTGATTGCTGCTGCGTGGGGACAATGAGATATGGGCCCCTCTCACTTGTGGGGACCCTCTGGGACTGCCAGGCTCCCCCCACTGCCACAGCAGCTGCTGGGGCTTCTCTGGGGGGCTTGTCTGGTGTCTCCCCCAGCTATGGGTGCAGTACAGGAGAGATGTCCCCTCTCCCCCCAGGGCGTGGGGGCTGCATTGAAAATTTGCTGCTTGTGCAGGGATGAGGGGAATGATCTAGAAACTCATTTCCACAGCTGTGAGTGGGCTGAGGAGCTCACCTGGCCCTGGGCTGCCTCTCCACCCTCCACACCCTGAGGGTTCCTGCTGTCAGCTGCTGGCCCCCAGTGCTTGGCCAGGCAGGGCTCCAGTGCCTTCACGGTGCCATTGCTGACCAGTGCAGGGGAATATTTCTCCCCTGCTTCAGTCAGCCCCTTCCTGGAGGCTGAGGGTGCTGTTTTGGGCATGGAGGCTGACTTGGACCAAGAAAAGGGATTTGCTGCCTGGAGTGCCTCAGGTAGGACTGTGGGAATGCATCAGCACGGGGAGGGAGGGGGCAGAGGGTTAAGGACTGGGCAGGCAGGAGGAGAAGGAGCAGTGGAGAGGGAGAGGAGCTGTATGGACACTCAGGGGAATGTGGGCAGAGCAGGGCAGTGAGGTGAGGGTTGCTGATGGGTGATCTGTTGTAAGCTGTGAGAGCAAGGAAAGGCACATCCCAGGGCTCTTCCATCAGCTATCCAGAAGGGAAATGCTCCTCTGGGTCACATTCCTGCACTGCCTCTTTGCCTTGTTCTGTAGGATCTGTAGATTAAAGCTTTGAGGGCCTGAATCTCTGAGCACAGGGTAAATGCTTCTGCTTATTAATTGCCCCTGTCATTTCACTTGTTCGTGAACTAATTTAGAGGACAGTAATACAAAAATGCTGTCTCCTCCAGGAGCCATAGTCCTACAGATGGAATTGCTCTGCTGTGGGCTGAGAAGCAGCAAACGGTTTCTGAAATGCTGTGTTAGAAAGGTCTAAAGTGAACGCAGTTATTGACAGCAGTGGAGGAACCAATGCAGCTGTTGGCACAAAAACTGGAATTTCCGAGTGAAGAAATTTCCTTTCTTATCACTAACAAAGAGCTGTAGATGACAGTTGGAATAGTCCTGTCTCAATATTCACTATTTTCATGGGCAAATATAAGGCCTAAAAGGAGAGGCTGATTCAGCTGCTTGCTATGTGGCTTTTCTTGCATCTTGCGCACTGAGAGTTTATGTGTGTGTGACTCATGGGGAGTAACATGGATGGAGGTGGATTATGTTAGCAGAATGCAAAACTGCTCTTCTGTTTTAGGGTTTTAGCAATTCAGTTGAAATGGATCTTGAATTCAGTTAAAGGCCTTGTTCTTCCTTTCTTTATGCCTCGCATATCTTGGAGTTTTGCATAATTTAAGCTAAACTGTGGCAAAAAAACAGCACCCTTATTTTAGTCATCAAAAAGTAAGTGTTTTCTCTGAGATCTTTGGAGTGCAGTAAAAATGCACATGGGTGACAAGTGATAAGATGCAGCAGAGTTCTTGAGAGAAGCTACCATTGCTTTTAGTGTGGTGTATTGCTAGAATATCCTAAGACAACACATAACTCATGTGATAGTAGGACTCTCCAAAATTAATAGTGGAAAGAAAAAGAAATGCACCAACAAGGTCTGCTTATTCAGAATCCAACAATGTAAAGTGGGAGTATTCACCAGAGGTCCTTGAAAGTGCAGCTTGCTTTTCATAAACACTCAGTTCAGTGCTGTTTACAGGTGTGCTGAGGCCAGGACATTGTGATGGAGCCCTAAAGTTCATTTTGTGGTAGCCAGGATGGTCAAAGTTGCACTTGTCTGCGTGGTTTGCTGCCTGCTCAAACTGGCATGGAGAATCCTCCTCCTCCTGCAGTTCCTCCCTTGGCCTGCCCTGGCAGCCCAGAAGGGCTGAGTGGGCTGAGATAGAGGTTAGCACCCTCTCTCCACTCTATTGCAAATACCTCTGCCAAAGCAAATTCTTTTCACCCAAGGATTCCTGGGTAAATCTTCCATCACCAGGGGAAAAAAAATGAAGAGCTATAAAAGGCTGGTTAATCACTGCACACCCTGCAAGGAGCAGAAGGCCATTCCAGACTAATTGGAGTTATCTTCATTATTCTTATTTTCAATTACATTTCAAAATCAAATAACAACTTGCCTTTTAGACAGTTTCGTGATCTAAATCCCAGTTCTATAATTTTTACTTAGTGCTTACTTACACAAAAGTTCTCCTTGATTGTAATGGCCTCTTAGCTTCTTGAAGAAACTTCCTGAAGGGAAGAAATTTTAAAAGTTTTGGTCTTTGAAACAGCAGAATCCCAAACTGTCCACACAAATGCACATGTAGTTATTGCAAGTCACCTGTCCTGTTATTTAAATCTATATTCAAATAACTGCTTTTCAGGTGCCACCTTGACACCAATTAAATGCACAGCTGTGCGTCTGTTCACGTACAGGGCTCGATTGCTGGTGTGCTGCAGCTCAGGCCATGGCTGTTACTGCAGAGTAAGCAGAAGGATTCTTAATAATTATTATACAGTTGATGAAAAAAATTAATGGCTGCACCTAAACTTTGCAAAGCAGGTGCACAGTCTGGTTGCTTAGTGGCCTTCGTGGAGGTAGCTGGTGCCTGGTTCAAGAGCTGTAGTGTGCAGGGAAAGTGTCCTCGGAGGATTTTTGGTTCCTGGGTGCAGTGTAAGGCTTGTGGAAGTCCTCTGGATATGGGCACCAGGCTGATGACAGTTTTGTGTGACGTTTACAGTTGTTTTTCTCAGCTGTACACAGGAGTCTGCACATAGACAAGTGTCTGTGGGTGCATATAACCTTGTGTCAATTCCAACCACCCTGGCAAGATGGGCACCAGCGGGGAAAAAAGTGCTTCTGCTTCTCTAATCAACACAATTCCATCTCTTCAGAAGACATAAAAGTGATATAGCCTACACAAAGTTCCGTGCCAGTGTTTTCATACCACATACTCAGTTCCAGAGTCCTCTGGAACCTCTTTTTTGCCTTGCAGGAACGAAGGGTACTTCAAAAAAAAAAAAAAA
>WEKY01030231.1:142931-154070 GCA_013390045.1 Picathartes gymnocephalus
AAAAAAAAAAAAAAAAGGCAAAACCCACAACCAAAACTCTCAATGTTATTCAATGGAATTCATCCCACAGGACAGGAAAATTCCCATACAGGTCAGGGAAAAAAAAATACCACCTCCTTTTCTGAATATCACTTTTCATATGGTAAATCCCTCAGAGTCTTTATTGTGGAATGAATAATAGATTAATCATTCCTCTGTGTGCAATGCTGGGGCTCTCTAATGTCACTGATTATTCTATATTGAATAAATAGTGTTGCTAGGTTGATATGTTTAAGGCAAATGAGATGCTTATTGGTATCCAAGAAGCCAGTTAACAAGATCCATTTTCCTCCATTGGCTTCTACTCATGTATTAATGAGGTTCAAAAATGTCTTTTCTGTGTGTATCAGATAAACGTGCCTTTGTTATTCCCAAGAAGCACACAAATATTTGCTCCATTTATGTTTGTATTAATGTGTCACTGAAGCTAAATCTTCAAAAAGGGAATAAATACCATATCTATTAAGCCACTTAAGGGGCGAGTTCTGCAAAACTGTGCTGCAGTTGTTGCCATGGCAAATACCCATATTTAGGGAATTGTGTGCCATCAACTCCAGCATAAAGGACCAGAAGAAGGAAATGTACTTCTCCCTAGACAACTTCTACCTGCATGTATGTGTTTTAAAAGTTCTAGTGGCTGAAGGGGCCCTGTATTGAAAGGTAATTTAAGTGTGGAAAGTGGGGAAAAGCAGAACAACTCAGAGATGTGCAGAGGGAGGAAGACAACAGGGAACAAACAGTAGCTGTTGGATAAAAGTGACAAGTTTTCCTGGGCAAAGGGCTGCACTGGTTTTCCCCACTAAACAGGAACAAAGATACTCCACAAAATTGAGTCTTGTACGGTTTTTGTTGTGCTGATCCATTTCCTTTGTCTCAAACTAGTCTTCAGTAAGAAAATGTATTTTCTTTTCACTGACACATGAGCTTTTGCATTTTTTTCCTTGACTTTTCCTGCAGTGTCTGGAAAACTATTAGACTTAGGAACTGCATGTGGGGAAGTCTATTTAACTTATTTCAAAATCACAGGGAGCTGATCTTTTCCATTTCTTGGTGTGATTCTTTTTGTTTAACCTTCTTAAAACAGCTTGTCCTGTAGTAACAAAAAATGTCAGCAGACTTTCGAGTAGAAGTGTAGGGAATTGCATTTCTGAACTTTCTAAGTTTAAAAATTGGGGGAAAAAAGAATGAGAGTGCAATTTCTTTTTTGTGGTTTTACATGGTGCAATCCATTTTGGTTTGAAAAATATCTCTGAATCAGTTTAAATTTTACTGTGTTTTTCTTCTATCAAGATAAATGAGTAAATTAACTAAGAAAGGTGTTAAGATTGTTTCTGTGCTGCAACATTTTACAACATCATAAATAAAAGGAAAACACTGAAAGTGACTTCTAAGATGGTACCTCTAACATTCGGTTGTGCTTGAACACTTTGTATGGTTAGATTAACTGAATGAGAAAAAACTCATAAACATGCGTTAAAAAATAGCCTAACAAGGTCTAAAATAAAATCCTGACTGACTTCGTGCCTCTTTAGGTGAACATCTTGAATGGAGAATGAATCATACATGGATGTTGGGACAAGGGAGGAAATATTAATATAGAGAAAAACCAAAAAGTTTACTCCTTTCTTCACCTGCCTGGAGCAAATTTCCTGAAAACATCTGTAAATGCTGTATAGTGGGAAAGCAGACCTGGGTCCACACTGTGCAGGAAGCTCCAAGCTTTGTCAGCAGTGCTGGATACAATAATATCAGGGTGGTGGCAGAGTGAAGGGTATCTCTATGTATAAATCCAGATCCCTTTTTTCTTTTTCTGGTGAGGGGGAAAGGGGAAACTGGGGACCAGGTTGAGGAACACCTGGGAGCCATATGGAATTTACTGATTTTTTTTTTTTTTTTTTTTTTTTAATTAAATTTTTNNNNATTTTTTTTTTTTTTTTTTTTTTTTTTTTTTAATCAAAATTTTGTAGCTCAGTTTCAAACACTGCAATAACTTAATACAGAGTAAAACTTTACTGGATTCAGTGTAATAAAGTCCCCTGAATATTCACACGTTGCCTACAAATGGCAATTGTCTTCTAATGCAAGCTGGAGGAGTTGCTGTTTCTCTGTGGCCCTGATCCAAATCTACAAAGTCAGCAGGGGGGCCTCTGGCCTCCAGATCAGGTCTAAAGCCTGGTTGATATCTCAGACCTTTCTGAGTGTTTTGAAAATGTATTGGACCAAAAATAATTCCTTCTCCAGACGTTGGAATGTTAGCAAAGAGTAGAGGTCAAGCTCCCCCAGCTGATGCTTTTGTTTACAATTCATATTGAAGAAGGGGGTCTATTTTCACTTGTAACTTGTTCATACCCAGACTCTTGTGTAGACCTATCTGGGGATGTTCCAGATGATGAAAAAACCATGAGAAGAGTTTTACCACCAACATGCCCAAACGTCTGGTAAAATATCCACACACACAGGGAGTCATTCCCAGTCCTGGTTCAGGTTCCTGCCTGAGTGTGATCAGCTTCAGCTCATTGCTGTTCCAAGCTAAGGCTGACTGGTTTGAGCCAGAGGTTTTCCAGCAAGAGGCAAAATACTCTGGGCTTTTTTCCTTAAGTCTTATATTCCTTGGGTTGCCAGAAAGCATCCTGTGCCATCTGAATATCACTGATTACAAACTAGCTTTTCAATTGCTACTGTAAAGACAGAACAGTTAGATATATCAAAATATGGTTTTAGTTTTCATTCCAAACTGATGTTTTTGTGGAATGGAAGTTTTAGAAATAGTAATTTTCACTCCTTTTCATCTGATGTCTTATCAGAAGTACAGGAAAGAGAAAAGCAAGACATTCTCACTTCTTTGTTTTCTAGATGAGGCAATTGGAAGTAACTGGTTTCTTGTAATAAAAGTTGGGGTTTAGGAGGCAATTTTAGCTCAGTTTCACATCCAGCTCTGAAAACTGAGAACATGAACTACATTTGCATCTGGTTTTGTGTGATAGAGCATTTCTTGTTCCACAGTCTGGGGTGTTCATATCCTGGGAAGTTTCTGAGTTGAGATGTGTAAAAATCAGATCCTTACAGGAGGCTGGTTTGGTTGATTCTCAGAGTTGTTTGAGACTGGGGTACCAAACACAAACCTGCTTAAAGATTTCTGGTCACCTGAAGTTTCCAAGCCAGTGCTCAACCTGTCAGACCATTCAACTTGCTACCTGCAGTGTCTGCATTTTTCAAATAAACTGTTAACTCGGTTGGAATCTTCTGTAACTCCTAGAGAGTTTGAAATCAGATTTTACATGAGTTGGGTTCAAGTGACCATGCAGTATCTGGTCCATGAACACAGTGCTGCAATCCTATAAAGTCACATGGTGTATTTTCTGAGATGAATGACAGCCTTGCAGATACTTGTAAGCACTTAGCACCTAATGAAAACCAAGCCTATGAAGTGCTCCATCTCACACAGGTACGAAAGGATATGAAAGGGTAATTACACAAAAAAGGCAAATGTGATTGTGGTTTTTGCTGTAGGGCACAGAGAGAGGAGACGAAACTCCTGGGTCTTTGATTTTTTTTTTTTTTTTTTTTAATCTGTATACAATTACGTAAGTCTGCTTCAAAGAGAAGCAGGGTATGAGGCAGTAGTTTGAGATTTTGTGATGGAGATCAGCAAATCAATAGGTAGAAGGACACTCACAGAAAGGTTATTCTGCAGATGAAGTGGTTACTGCTTGTTGCGTTAGGAATATCTTGTCCACCTAGGGCAGCAAAGCAAAGGGAAGTTATCTCCCTGATTTGATTCCCCAGAAGTGTACAGAATAAATTGCATCTAATGACCAGCTTTAAAAAGAAAATAATAAAAATGCAAGACTGCCACCAGTGTCTTTGAAACACAGGCTTTGAGAGGTTGTGCCTGAGAGACTGAACTTCTGGGCAGTGCACTGGATTCAGCTGGAATGGCACAGATGAGAGCGAGGGGAAGGCAGGGCTGGCTAATTGAAAAGCAGGAGCACTTTGCAAACACTATTACATGAAATGTGAGAAGTGCAACGTGGCAGAAACAAGGCAATGCCTGGTGTAAGCAGTTAATTGTGTTGTACAGAGGCGTGTTAGAGCAGCACACTCTGTCAGAACCTGATCCACTGCCATTCCCAGCCACCAGTCCCTCGCTGACTTGGGTTACAGCGACGACCATTTGGGCGAGAGTGTCCCGGGGGGGCCAGCTCACATTAACCCAACATTTCCTCTGTCTGATGTGCCATCATCACACTGCAGCAGCTCCGTGGCTCCAGTTATTTTTTTACTAATGCACAGCAGTGATTTGTTAAAAGAGAATTTATTTAATTCAGGATGAATATGGGCTTTTACGTTAAAAGCCCCAGCTCATCTTTACCTGTAAATGAGGGCAGCTTTTTTTGTCTGCTACCGTCAGTGTCAGCTGGGGGCCAGAAGTGCTGTTTTCTGTAAATATCTTTTACAGTTCATGTAGGATTATTCAGGGGTGAAGGGGAGCAGGGAAGAGTAGGTTTCATCTTCACAAAGTTACTGAAACAATCAGGTAATAATTCCCCAACACCACCTTAACACTGCTGTGACTGCAATCACACACAAACCCCGACATTGATGCAGTCAGCTACAGACATTTGGTGCTCTCTGCTCTGGTGTGAAAAGAGACTGAAGCCCAGGCAATGCCAACTTTTATTGAAGTGTAGTCCTAAACTTCCCTCAGTTCTGTGTCCGTGCTCCCTCTTTGAAAATAGTTGATATTGTTTGGAGATGAGCTCCCTCCTGAATTTAGGGATTGCAAAGTGGGGGTTACAATAACCAAATTTTGAAACTACAGCACTTGAAGAGTAATGGAACTCTTAAGTTCCTGTACATAGGGCAGAAACATTGAAAACAGAAAAGCTGCTACTCACCAGAAACCTCCCCATTCCCTCCTCGACCTCTGTCCCCTCGCAGGTAAGCCCTACAAGAGGTACTTTTCAGCTGCAGGACATGCGATCTAAGATCTGAGACTGTTCATGTGCACTAGGAGGTTGAATCCTAAAAATGGTGCAGACACACCCGTGGCTTCCACATCCATAGTGGGAATGTCCAAGCTCAAAATATCCCTGGGGAACTTGGGGAAAAAGCAGCAGGATTTTCATAATTCTTCTGTTCATTTTTTTCAGCTGCAAAATGAAAACGAAACAAAATCTCATAGGAATGAAGAGGAGAGTGTGGGTTTTGGCAGGTAGAAGGGGCAAAGTTGTACTACTCAGTGTGTGCCAAACCAATACAATTATTTTACTGGATTACTCAGACTTCAGAAACTCCTGCCCGCCTGTTGGCTTCGAGCGCAAACCTCTCAGCCTGCAAAGAGCTGAGGCTTTGCCCAGCAAGAAGGTGCAGAAACAAAACACTGAAAGCAAGTCACTACAAAATGCTTATCAGAGAGATGTTCACTGAGGTGTAAAAACCAGCAGGTTCTTCCTCTGATCCTTGATTGTGGATCAAACTCATATTTTGGAGCAATATGACGCTTCCTGCCATGTGGATGGCTTGACTGGGCATTGCTGTAAATTATACATAATGCAACAATAAGTACTAAAACTAGCCCCAGTAAGGCTGCCGACAAAGAATAAAGTATATGCTCTCCCTATGTGGTTTTTCAAAAATGAATTATGCTATTAAGTGCCAAGAAGAAAATTAGCTATGAGCTTTTAAATTTAAAATGATCCCCTTTTTAATTGTAAAACAGTGGCACTTAACTGCTATTGATCCAACAGAGACACATTAGGGAACGGGGTCACCATAACTGTTAATATTCACTGCTTAGTGAAAGAGCATCAAAGGACATTTTAATGTCACAGACTTTCTTGGGGAGTTTTTAAAGAAAGCTTAAATCGTCCAGCCTATGAATGAAAAGGACATGAGGTAGACAAATGTAGAAACAAATGTGATGGCAATTTTCTGCTAATCAAATTGTAACTCAGAATTGATTTTTAGGCAAAAGTTTATGTCATATAGATTTCCGAGGCATAACGACATTTAAAAATCCAGAGTATGTACTTTTTGTGGACCAGGACTTCATGAAAATTATCTTCAGGGAAGGAAGGTTTATTTACTGCTGAAGCATTAGCTGGCTGTAAGTTCTCTGTGGCTGCTGCCTGGACCGTTCCTGTTCCATGACTTGGAATATAGGAGTAAACAGGGAACCTCATTCAAGGGCTTACAAGTTCTTTAGCTGATGCTACAATGGAACAGCCTCATCTGGAAACCAAGGTGACCACCCAAAAAGTGAAGCTTCATTTCACCCTCCCCGCCTCGCAGTGCCATGAGTTTGGCATTCCAGCAGCATTATTAACCGTACCAGTGGCCACACAATCTCTTTCCAGCTGCTAATGGAACATTTTCAATAGTCACAATTTTTGCAAGTACAAAATTTTAAACTGTAAAATTTTCATTATTTTCCCGGTGGGATAATATGCTTGAGAACTTTTGTTAGACTGTGAACTTGAGTTTTACTAGCAGTGCTAACTCAAATAACTTTGTTACATATCTGGCTATACTGTAGCCAGATTTTAGTTAATATTCCATAAATAAATGGCTTTGGTAGCCTTTTATTCCAAGAACTCCAAGGAAGCACTTTGAGGAATTCCCTATAGTTGGTTATTCATGATAGCTTGATTACTTTCATGTTTAAGTTATTGATCTTTTTGCTTTCTTCGTCCAATTTTCATAAGAAAAGATTAAGAGTACAGGGGAGCCTTTGAAAATGAAAATAGGATTTAATTTACCTTTTGGAGAGGGTGTACTGAGAATATCATCCATTCTGAAGGGGGAAGGTGGTGGCTGGGCTCAGTTTTGGGTGCTGTGCAGAGTCTCTTTATACTGCAAACTCCTCAGACCAGGGGGTGGTGTCACCATATGTGATGGTGCAGCCCCCTGCCCCAAATAATGGCCCTCCTAGCACAGGGTTACCTGGTTATCAGTAATATCCTTTAAAGGTGAGAGGGAAAGAGGCAACAATTTAAAAGTATTCAAGTATTTAAATGAACGGGAGCCTGTTTCCTAAATGCACTAACAACTCACCCAGCACTGAAAAAAGCTTCAGTATGACAAGGGAGGTTTCTTCAATTTAAAATCAAGTAAAACAAGGGCAACTGCCATGCACGAGGAACAGCTTCCTGCCATTCGAGGGCAGCTCAGAGAAACCTTTTATCCACAAAGACCTTGAATGAGAAGTTTGAATGGGGGATGCTTTTATCCTGCAGGATGGAATTTGATAACTAGGCTCTGTACCTCTTTCACTTGTGGGTTATTAGGTCTCTTTCACTCTTGGGATCACTACAGTGTATGGTTTGTGTAGGAACAGATAGTTCCTGTCTCTGTTGTGAAGACAGTGTGGTTGTAGGAGCCCTCCTGGGACTTTTATAATGATCAGTACAGAAAACTCAAGTCTATCCTGGAGCGGGAAAGTGCATCATTTAATGAAAACGTTGTCTGTTATTAATAGAGTGATGGTAGAACTGAGGAAGAAGCAGGCCTGGGGGGCCTTTGGGTCTTCAGCTAAGTGTTTCTACTCTGCTTCTCTCTTTTTTTCCTTCCCAACCCCTGGAAAAGAGCAGTTACAGTAACCTGAAGGAAGAGATACAATCAAGAGACAGCCTAGAGCAAGAAAAGGTCTCTGTTGTTTTTCAGGGAGGTCATTTGTAGTTCACAAAGCAAGGTCAGACGGATGAGACTGCTGCAGGCTCTACATGCAGTCACTATCACTAAAAGTTAAATTTCCAATTTTTTTCTTACATGTCTTGGTGTATTTTGTTGGGGGCTGCACGGGCCTGTTATTACAGAGCATCTTATCAACCACATTCCCTGTAACAAGCAAATGTGTTTGCCTGACTTCCAGAGCCTTGTTTTCCAAATCATGCACTGGGAAATCAAGGGGTAATGGCACAGGAAAGGGCACGAGTGAGACATTAACCTATAAACTCACAGATGGAGTGACATTCAGTGAGCTCTCTGACACAAGTGTCAGTCTCCTTTCTCCTGTTTTTGTCCATATTTTCTGTTAATGTCCGGCAGGAAAGTGGGAGGCTTCCATAAATCCACAGGCAGGAGAGCTGTTGCTTGCACAGCTGATTGTGGAAGAAATATTTAAATTAATCACAAGGCATATCTGCCCCTGTATACAGGGCCTAGTAGAATATATCTGGTTTCTGAAGCCAAGACAGGGTTGGGAGCAAACAAGTTTTTGTTTGCTGATATGCAGAAGAAAATATGAATACGTGCATATACACCTATCCATTGTGTATACACACAGCTTTCACAGATATATTTTAGTTTTGTTAAGGAAAATTTCTCTACAAAGTTTGATAAAGGCACTTCATAACTACAGCATTTCTGTCCCAAGCCAGGCCTCCACATATCATAGATTTAAAAGCAACAAACTCTGTCACGAGAGGATTAATATGTTTTGAAATTGTTTCTTTTGGGCATGGCCAATCCTGCAAGGTGCTGGTGACTGAGGCAGAATACCAAAAGAACTTATGCACACACTTAATTACAATTAGATGTTAGCATCTCTTTCAAAATCACTACCCTGCAGAAAAATTTTAAAAGCGCATTTACATTTTTGATTTTTTTGAGTGCTTTCTTTGCTGAGGACAGAGATGTAGGGCATATATGAAGGTGCTCAAAGTTAAGTGTGTGTTTAAATATTTTGGAGGACTAGGCCAATGTATTCAGCAGACCTGAGCTTTCTAGGGCTGGATTCTGATGTGTTCCAGTGTGTGATTCCTTCTGCTTTAAAAGGGACTCCTTGAGGAGTTAGGTACCACTCTGGGTAAGGATGTTAGAAACTGGCCCATAGTGTTGATAAATCACTTCTAACAGCTGTTTACCATTAAACTGTATCTAACACACTGCAAATACTGGAAATACACTGGCCCACAAAATATGTGAGAGTGATATTCATGTAATGCCAGATTGTGCACACGTTAGTGAGCATTTACCCACTGGGAAGTCTCCCTCAACTTACTCAGATGAGTAAGGGCTTGCAAGACAGAAGGGTTGCACAATTAAGCCCTCAATAACTTGATTTATAAGCGAACCACCCTGAGAATGCTCCAAGGGGGTCTCCAAAAATATCATTTATTTTCTTCCTCAGATTATAATTAAAAACATGCTCTCAGAACTATTTAAAAAATGAAAAAAAGAGATCTGTGGAAGCCCAACACAAAAAGTGATGATGCTTAAGGGTCAGGGGAAGGCAGAATGTGAAATAAAGGAAACGCAATTTGGGGTAAAACTGCTTGGCAACAAAGATGAATGGTGTTATTTAAAATCCTGTTGTTTCTCTCTCAGATAGGGTTTTAACTTTGCAGATGAAGTGATTTGAGCTGTTGGGACCACAGACATTCTAGAGGGTATCACAATGTCCTCAGCATAGTCACCTCCCTCATCTGCCCACACTGCCCACCCTGCTGCAGCTCAAGATAGTTCATTTTCTGGACTCACAACCTTTTCAATAGAATATTGAAGGATAATTCTGTTCATAAGATATATTAAAAAAAAAATTTAGATCGTTTTATCGTATGCACTCATTGCAAATGCAGTTTAATCTGACAATGCCATGGATTTAAGCCCACACATTTCTAGCAGAGGTAGGTAACAGACCTTGCAGATGAATTCAAATATCTGAGTGAAGAAGTATTTACAGACTGGTAACGTAAACACCTCTTCAAGCACACACACATACATGAGATGCAGATTAATAATTAATCCATGGTCAGACAGGAAGCTTCAGACACAGGTACCACATGCCCTCAGGACAGGTTTCATGTGAAGAACTGCAGATATTTCAAATTGATTTTTTTTCCCCCCTAAATATCTGGAAGCAAACCTTTATGAAAACTTAACATTTCCGGCCATTTTCTGCTGCAGCTGAGCACAGAAATTTTAGCTTGTGCAACAGCTACTCGTGTATAAAGAAATAAAGCACAGGGGCTTTCAAAATATGTATCGGAGGGGTGCATTTATGTGAGAGAATATATGCATGGCTGAGGTTCGACGTGGAATAATAAACCATATGGCCCCCAATCGAGTGCAGAGTTGTAATCCAGGTGTTGTGCTAACTGTTTTAATTGTGCAGTGTGGTTCCTATGCCCAGGGCTCAAATTGGGAAGGGAATTGGAACGAAAACAGTGATCCTCTTGTTGAAAAATGTAATTAGTTTCATAAATATAGTAGTGGACAAAGGGGAGGAGGGGTGAGAGGTCCCTTTTTTTAGATGTTTACCAATGCAGCTTTGCAGGTGCTTGCATATGCTGAGTATTTATTGTTACTGCTAAAAGACAACCATTCAACTCCACCCTTCTCAAAATTCCATCCTTTAAAAGGAGAAACATACATTTCCTTTCTCCAATTCTCAGCCAGGAAAAGCTGCTCTTCCATTTTTTTCTACAGATAAGTAATGTGCAAGGTGATGAGTGGAGTGTCCAACTCCCATAGGAAAAGCAAAGGGCATTGTTTTTTCCAAACCTGTGGTTCTGCTCAATGACCGACTGAAGAGGCAAAATAAATGCAAATGTGCCAGGTTTCCCTCTCTCCAGCTTCAGAGTTGATCCATACCTAGAACCCTATTTCCCATCAAGTTTTATGATATTTTTTGGGTTTAGATTTCAAATGCTTCAAAGAGCTGAACTCAGTTTTCAGACTGACAGGCCAAAAGATCCTCCCACGAGCAAAGTTTGGCTGCTGCTGAAAGCGTTCCCTGCATTTTGCCATGCTTCTCTCCAGAGTACTCTTTGTCCCTTACTCATCACTTAGCCAAGCCAGACACAGAGAGTTTCTCTTCTTTCCCACAGCATCACCTGATTTCCTCCTGCTCTTGTCATTTCACCTGTTTGCATTTTACACAGACTTCAGGGTTATAGCAACTAGATTTTGCTTTGCTCGGTTCCTGCATCCATCTCTTTTAATTTAATTTAAATTCCTTTGTCAAAAGGGGAAGAAGTTTTCAGCAAAGCTTCCTCACAAAAGATCAGACTCAGATTGATGCTAATGTGTAGTTAATTTGTTTCAGTGTTGTCAACTTGTTTGAACTGCAGAATGTCTTCCAAAAAAAAAAAAAAA
>WEKY01030231.1:154136-184453 GCA_013390045.1 Picathartes gymnocephalus
GTTGAATATCTAGATTCTTCTTCCAGCACTTGAAACTATTTCAGCTGTTCAGTTCAAAATGCTTTGTTAATTTACCTCTGAGCGGGGGTTGTTCTGGTTTTATTTGTGCTGATTCACCAAATTACAGAAATCTCATTTACTTGAAGTGCTTAGGCAGGACAGATGAACATGTCAGACTATGAAGCCTGATAATCAGTAAGTCATTTTCTCACTTGCTTTAGGAGTATCCCAAGGGAAGTGCTGAACCAGGACATTTGTAAGGGAATTAGTAAAGTGGGCACCTCTTCATCTGTTTCAGTAGTAGATCAAGTAGTGCGTAGTGAGTATTAATCTATCAGATGATAAATTCTCTTTACAGAAAAGAAAATGTGTATCTGGGAAGCTTGTGAGGTAGACCTGAAAAAAAAAAATTAAAGAAAATGTTCCATATGGCTCTTGGAGAACACCCACAATTTATATTGCTGAAACAAAATTATTGCAGAATATTTCCAATGCCCAACTATAGAAATAAAATGGCATAGAATAGAGGAAAAACTTGGAGAGCAAGTAACCAGCAGCATTTGGAAGAAAAATTGCAGTCTGCAATTCTTCTTAGAGCCTTCTTGATAATAAAGAGTGCCTTAGCCTGCCAGCCAAGCAATGAAAAAAAAAAAAAGGGGAGGGATTTTTAACCAAAGAAAGGCCACATTGCAGACGCCTTTATAGAAGACACAACTTACATCTGCCTTCAGGATTCAGAAGCTGTGGAATGTCTGGAAGGGGGGGATATTTTTTTGGCAGCGTTACCTGACCCGTGTGTCAGGGGAAGCATTAACACCATGCTTCCATCCCTCCCAGACACAGACTGATGGAAGCAACATTCCCATAAACAAATCACAAGGGGCCACCTCACTCTGCTCTTGTTGCTTCCAAGCAGGCAGATCCCACAAAGCTGAGTCTGAGCAGAGCCTCCGGAGCCAGGCAGGACACCAACAGTGCATTGACACTCCCAGCAGCCAAGATTGTCACGTTGCTTGTACTATTTTTTCCTGTGTGCTGGAGTTTATGGGCCTCCTTTGTCATTAGACACGTGCTGTCAGCAGAGCTTTCCAGACAGGAACTTTTCTTATGTAACATAGGTTTGTTTAAAACAATAAACCAGGACTAGGATGTCAAGGGAACCACAGTGTATTGCTAGAATCACATTTGAGGAAATCCTTTTAAAGAAATCATGTTTGCCTTTCATGTGCCTTCCATAATGTCTTTTACTCTAATTACCAGTGCAATTGCTGTCTTGTAGTTCACTTTCCTTTAGATGAGCCTGCAGTGAAGCTGTACAGTGGTGTGATGTAATACAGACTTTTACACAGCATCTTTCATCCCAATAATCCTAAAGCAGAGTATCAATAAGAGCTGACTTCCAAATGGGGAAAGACATTGAATGTTTCTTTAGGGAAGCATCCAAATTTTACAAATCTCTGTAAGAAATTGTACTCCACAGAGCAGATTTTGAAGAACAATCAGGTTTGGAGGGACATGACAAGATGTGAGCAGAGGAGAGGGATCACCAACACCAGACAACCTTGAAACTGCTACTTATATCTATCTGAAAATCCAGGCAGAGTCTCTACTTCTACTGTAAGACAAGTGGTTTTAAACTGTCCATCCCACGTGGGCAAAATGAGATGTGCATGATTAAGATCATAATGAAGCGCTGGTGGGGCCAGAGAGAGGCTGCTTGCAAACCTGCAAGGTGTGCAGGCACGATGCACTTCACTGATTATAATCTCCTGCAACTTTGGTTGTGGGATTTTCCCCCTGCAAAAAAACCTGTCATACCCCTGGATCTGAAAGCTGAGGAATTGGGGGCTGGGACTAGATCCATGGTTCTTTTGAAGCAAGCAGAACTGTTTTCCTCAGAGAGGGAGAAATTTATCCCAGAAGTATTTGGAATGTGGTGCTGCTTGGGACACTGCGGGACCGTGTGCAAGTGATCCCGTTCGTAGTACCAAAGCAGTGCAGAGAGCAGCTAAAATGAACAGGAAAGCAGCAGTGCCAAGAGCCTGTTTGGAGAACGTTAGCACTTTGTGAATAAATTGCAGCACAGTTTGGTGGCTCAGAGTAAATCTGCTGAGAGCAGAGTGATGCACACAGTTGTTGCATCACGCCACCCCCCCACCCGTGTTGTGTTAGCAAGCAGTCTGCAAGGGGAGGCTCTTTGTCAAACACCACAGAGTCTGCGTGCACACTAGCCTGCTTTTGAGGGGCTGCTTTTGCCTTGGCTCTTTGCAGTCCTGTTAGCAGCAGTAGGTGCACCCGTGGCACATCTCTTCTGCTTTGGATTGGTCCAAGAGGGATGGATGAAGCTGAAGCAGCCCAGGCCATTCCACAGCTCCAGCCAAGGCACAGTGAGGAGGATTAATCAGAAACACACTCCTGAAACCAACTAAAATGCTAATTTACATGCACTTGGCATCACTCAAAGGTCTTTCAGCACTGCAACCAAAGCAGCACAGCGTGTGCCGTCCCTGGGATGCCTGTTCCCCCAGTGACTCCCAAACTGGCTGGTAAATTCAGCCATTCAGCTGTGATTTTGGGGCAGAATCTTGGGTGCTCTGTTCTTAAGTTTGAGAAACATGAGTGGGTGGTGAGGGAAAAGCTCTCCAAAAGGGTTTGACCCTTCTGGAAGTGAATGCTGAGCTGTAAGTTCAGCCATTAAAAAGAGGTTGCAGGGAATCCGGAGAGGGACCATAAATACCCCAGCAACAGCAAAAACTGAGATTTGGGCTCACACCTTATTAGACACAAAGTGATCCAAACACAAGGCAGAATATCACAGGCATCATTTGATCCATTCCTCCCCAAACAAACTGCCTCCTCCCTTGCACAGCACTCTGTGTGCCTGTGGTTATGAGGTGCAAGTTTTCCCTGTCCTCCCACTTGCACGCTGGATTTTACAATGGCAAGAAGAGCCACGTTGTTTTGCAGAACTTCACTGCAGGTGACAAAGTTCAGAGCCAAGAATGGGATTGGAGAGATGAAAGAAAGCAGCCCACGCTTGCTCCTGCAGAACAGGAGGGTGCACCTCAGCCACCTACATACAAGGGCAGGTCCAGTTTTCACCCACAGCCTTGACTGCACTGCTGCATTCCACACAGAGTAAAAATACCCCAGGTTCTTAGATTACACGGTGCTATTTATAATCTTTCTGTGATGCCAGACATGTGCATATATCAGTGTGACACTTTCAGAAAGCAATGCTGCTATTTTAGCAGCTCTCTAATGAACAGCGTGGGCAAAGCCACCTAGACAAGCTGATTAAGAAAAGTGTTGGAGAGGGAGGGCTGTGGTGGTCTGCTGGGTGTTGTTTGTTGCTTTTTTTTTTTTTTCTTAAGTATTAGGCTTTTTTTTTCCTTTTTTTCACACTTTGTTGCCATTAAGAATAATCTTAAATGGCCTCTTTCTTCCCTGGCAGTCCTCCCTCCCCCTCCCAGCCAGCACCCCTCCCCCAGATGTCTTGATTAGTGGCTGTGTGTATGCTGGTCAGATTCTGGGATTAATGATGGCTAATTTGTCTGAGGTTGGTACAGCCTAGCCAGCAGGCTCTCTACCACCAGCTTTTGCTGCCATATGGGTAGAAGCAGCTGTTTCAATTACTTTCTGTGCCCAGATGTGTCAGACGAGACACCAGTGCTCTGCGGGGTACGTTCAGCCGCTCGGCAGCTAATTACTTCAATCGCGTGTCGGAGCATGATGCTGTACACTGCAAAAGGGGGGCTGAGCACAGCCGAGTGCCAGCTGTCAGTGTGGCTCTCACCAGCCCAGCCTGACAGTCTGGGACTGCACTGGAGCCTCAACTTCCTGGGAATCTTAATACACGCAGAGGATGTGGCTAATGATGGACCCGTGTCTGCCTGTGCCCCTCGGTGTGTGTGTTTCTGTTGGGGGGAAGCGTGTGCTGAATGGTGAAAGCTGTGGAATATGAGCTGTGTGACAGCCCTGTGTGCACACACAAAGTGCCCTCCTAGCTCTGTTCCCTTCAGTGTTTCAGACTCTTGCACCAGCTGACCATTTCCCTAGGCTGTGCATATAAACCCTGTTCTGCTGTGGGATTGTTTTTTTTTTTTCCCCTTCCTCCTCACTGGCACCAGTGTAAATTTTGAATCATTGTATTTTAGTTAATGCAGTTCCACTGACACAAGGTGAATGTGACAAGGGGGTCAGGTCCATGGAATATCTGTCAATCAGTGTGACAGTCTCATTCTAGATCCTAGTTGCCAGACTCAACAGCTTTGCTTCCACCCTCTAGTTTAACTTTCAGCATCCTTTCAGTGTCACTCCCTGCTTCATCTGCTGTTCATTGTCCCAGGTGGCAGAACCACGTGTGAGTTTGGGCTGGATCCTTTCCTCCTGAAGACTTCTTTTCACTTGACAATCTGATGGGCCCATACTTAAAAGGAAAGCTATTAGCTATTACACCAGCTCTAGGATACTGATAAACCAGCAGACCTGTGTTACTAGAATTTCTTTGTGGTCTCTGCAGTTCCCAAGAATATTTTTTTTTATCCTGAAGTTTAAATTATTTCAATCTGGGGAGATAAACTAGGCCAGAAAAAGCAGTGCCTAGGACTTTGGGCCATGTCAGCTTCCCAGACACGCTTGCCAGGATCAAGCAAATATTAGCAGTGGCACAGTGGAAGTGAGACAGTTCAGCAGAGAAATCAGATGGCATCCTAGAATCATTTGCAGACTGAATTAAGCCAAGAAGTGGGATTAGACACAGAGAGGCTCAGGAAAAGCAACCAAAAAGTAAACAGTCCCATTGCACTACCAATATTTCTAATTCCTTTAACACGGTACCATTTTTTCCTCGATGCACTTAACCCTGCATACATTCTATTGGTTTAAATTCATATTTTCATTTCTCATGGTGTGATTACCTGAATACACAATCCTTGAGTGTAAATTAAAATCAAACCTATGTTGTATCCTAGGTGAGAGCCTTATAAAAAGGTTAATGGTGCAATGACTAATGTCAGAAAAGTGTCGTGGTCAGCTGTGAAGTGATCAATGAATCCAACAGATATTCAAATTAATGGAGCTGGTGGAGAGTCAGGGAGGAGGGACAGGGTAGGAGAAAGAGTTGGGAAAGAATCTGTTATAAATATACTTCTTACACCAATTACTACAAGCGTGTCTGAAAACAAGTGCAGAGCAAAGCATTTAATGCAATGCCACCGGCATTTTGGTCAAATACTCTGTAATTTGGGGTAGTTACTAACATTATCATCATCATGATCATAATACACGTATTTAGGAAAAATAAACATTTGTTTTGTGCTAATTCTATGGTAATCAGGGTGATTGTACTGTACTTAGCTACTGTTTGTTACCATGGTTATTTCTAGTGGTTCTTGGTTATTAATGTCCTGGAAGATTCAACAGAGTCTTCAGCGCTGTTTCAGCCTGCTCTCCTTCAGTAGGCACAAGTGAGATATCTGGGGGTTGAGGTTTGGGGTTAGTTGGGGTTTTTTTTTTTATATTCTAATGATCTGCCACAGAGTTCTATAAGCAAAAATAGATTTGCTTCTTGTCAGACGAACACCAGACACGGGCTCTTTCCTTTGCACCAGTCTAGCTGTGTAAAGGGCCTGGAACTGAGTGTCATCCATCCTCGCTAGTGAGCTTTATTTATATTGCCAGATGGGTGCAGAGAAGGCTTCATGTGAAGAGAATCAGCCTTCCCCATGTGTTTTCTGTGGTCTATAATCTCATAAAGATGGACGGTGTAGCAACATTCTCACAAGTGAAGTAACGGGTGTCGCAAAGAACAGCATAGAAACACATTTTTTTAATGTATTCTAGGAGCTATTTTTAGTCCTCCCAATGAATTTTTAAAATCACAGTAGTGTATTGGCACATACCTACTTCCATTTAGCACGATGGACATATTTGTTTGGGAATTAAGGCTCAGATTTAACAAGTTACTGCTGCTGATCTGTGATAACCAACCATGTACGTGTGTGCTTTTTACGAGGGTGACCGGGGCTAAGCCAGCACATGACCGTGACAGCCTGTCACCTAATGGGCTGTAACCTTTTCCTGAGTCCATGCTTTACCTTCTAATCCTATTTTCCTGCTCACTTTCTTATAACTTCCTATCTTGTTCCGTAGGGAATATGTTGAGAGAGTGTGAATAACAATTGAACACCGCTTTTCCAGGCACTGCAAGCAATAGCTTGTGTACAAATAGTTTGTTTGAACTGCTTATCATAGCTCTGAGGGCAAGCCCAGATGAGAAAAATATAGTGGCATGTTAAAATGTGTGGATCCAGCAACCTCATTTCCCTATTTATTTTTTCATTTAGGTGTCTATAACACAGTAAAGTTTATAGTTAAGGTACATTGGGTACTATTTTTATAGTGTGACACATTGGTATATTTTGGGACTGTAATATGCTGTATGAAAGACTGATAGGGCTCCAGACACCTCCAGACAGGAAGGGAAAAAATGAAAATATTTGTGGCAAAACACCTTTGTAGAGATTTATTCCTGATGCAGTGCATGGGATGTCCTTGGAACCTGCATAATTGCTCTTCAGCTAAATGCATCCCTTCTCCACTGATTTCACTTACTGTTGTCCACTGGAAAAATCAGGTTAAATCTTGTTCAATAGGACTGCTAATTGTATCTGGGCACATTTGATAGGTAGGCTGGGATCTGAATTGGATCCTGTTTGGACTTGAACTGGGGGGTGGCTTAATCCAAGTTTATCATTCTATTTCCAGATGAGAAGAATTATGATAACGGGCAAGAGGGGGATGATGGTCAAGCCTTTCTGCATCTTTCTCACTGTGTTTAGCTCCACAAACAGTAAAAGAAGAGTAATTTCACCTTTTAAATTTTTTCAGCTATGGAGGTCTGACTCCAACATCTGTATTCATGCCCACCTGATGGTTTAATGTGGTTTTCCAAGTATTAAATTGTGAACGAGACTGTAGAGACTGCCTCCAGGTCCAGGCAGTTATGAAGGTCCCAGTTCATTAGTCCCAGTTCATTAGTTCATTAGTCCCAGTTCTTCATTAGTTGACTGTCAAGCTATTGAAAGTGGTAAGTTACAATAATGGAAATAAACTCAAGTATAAGTCCAGAAGGGAGTCAAACCTGTTGTTGGGAAGGCAGAATCTTCAGCCACAGGAAAGAACTGTCAAAGTCCCTTCAGAGATGGAGCCTCAGTGGTGCAGCAGAGCTTTCAGCTCCCGTGGACTTTGTCTTAACTGAGTCAGACCTCCACAAATGAATTGTCATTTCCTGAAAGAAATGAAAGTCAGAAGTACAAATGAATTGCATAAATGTGACAACATTGAAGCCTAATAAGCAGACAAAAGAATGGAAAGCTTCCCAGAAACGTTCCCTGGG
This sequence comes from Picathartes gymnocephalus, assembly GCA_013390045.1. Lineage (NCBI taxonomy): Eukaryota > Metazoa > Chordata > Aves > Passeriformes > Picathartidae > Picathartes > Picathartes gymnocephalus. The sequence continues at coordinate 161,536 of WEKY01030231.1, forward strand.
GAGAAGTCAAGAATTATCTAATGTGGATAAATAGGTTAAAAGGATATCCACATCTTGAGTTTTGATAAATTTAGGATTGACAGGTTGAATGAGGAAGTGGTAGCCCTAAGCAGAAGCTTGTATTTAGGGCGAGATGTCAACTGAGGGAAAAACAGGCTCAAAGCTGAGGCGTATGATTTAATCAAGGAATCTGACAGACTCACTGAAAACTCCTTAGATAAGACACTGGAAATAAAAGAGACAGTGTCAACAAATACATTTGATTCTCATACTTGTTCCAGGAAGCAAAATTTTACATTGGGAAATGGAAGTTGAGACCATATTCAAAAGTTCCTTATATCTGCCTTGTGGAGCAGTGTAGAGGATCAAAATACGGAGAAGTATTTTGATACTGAGAGAAAAATTATGATCAGGAAGAGCTTCGCAGAGTTATCATAAAACCAAAATAGAGAGATGGGTCTTTTCTCTGTGGACTTTGTAGCACAGATGAGGTTGCATGGGTTTGGAGATGGATTGCTAATGCAAGTTGAGCTATAAAATGAAGCAGGTGATGTCAAACCATGACAGAAACCAGATAGGCCCAGTTGGATTTGGACATAATTTGTTCTGTGTTCATTGAAGCCTCACAGCTAGATTTATGGAGGCTAAATGGCATGGGAAATCTTGCACAATGAGTCAATAGTAAATTCAGGATTTGAATATTTCACGGCTTCATTCCGTGTCCCTATGTCTCATAACATATTTACTTGTATCCTACTGGAAGAAATGGCTTTTGATACAGGCCTCTATGAATATAGGCATCATATTCAGGGATGAAAGAGTTAATCTGGAGGTTTCCTTTGGTTTATAGTTCTACAAAAAATATGGGGAGTAAAAAATTACTGTCCCATACAACATTAAATCATGAATTAATGACCTTTAGAGTTGAGTTTGTAACATCATAATATAAGATGCTTTTGGAAAAACAAGTCAGTTACTTTGTGCAGAGGAGAAGAATTGCCAAGTCCTCAGAAAATGGCTGTAAAACACATAAAAGTTGAAGAAAAACACAGGTAAAAATGCAGCCATGGAATCCTCTTAAAAGAATAGAAAGCAAAGGCTCAATGAGTGGTTTACTGCAGCTTCTCTGAGCAGGGAGAAAGGGGAATGCCAGCATTCTTAAGTTACTCATAAAAATAACATTAGTTTTTTCTTCTCTGTTTTTATGATTGAGGAGGGAGATTCACTGGTATCTAAGAACTTCCAGAGCTGGCAGATAACTCACAGAGCTCTTTGAATACACTGCTACTCCAAGAACAAGACAGGAACCATCAAGATAATTGTCTGATACAAATCTTTTGTTAGAGTAATAGATTTTGTACTGTCATGATTCCTGAATTATAGCCATGTGTACTAGTGAATGATGAAACATGTAAATGGTAATTCATCATTAACTCTGTGTATGAGAAACTAAATTATTCTTTTCAGTGCTGTTCTTGTATCTGAGACATGATACATTACGCTGTGCTGTAATTTATAGACACAGTAGAATCAGCCAAAAAGTTGTATTCTCTTCCAACACTTATAGTTTAATATTTAGGCTTCTCCTCCCTCATTCATTCAATTTTTATTTAATTGTAATTTATTTCCTCGGGGAAAATTAGGCATAGTGGCTGTGTTCCAGAAAAATGGGGTGCAGCTTAATATGGTAATTTTTGGATTTGTCTAAAAATTTTGGTGCCAATAGCCTGTGTAATTTTGAGGAAATCACTCAGTCTTTCCATGTGTGCTTTGAGAGGGAACAATGATATACAACTGTGTCACAGGGCCACCGCTTGAGGTGTGTTTAAGGATAACTTAAGGAGATTTCTACCTCCTTCAGTCCCTAATCAGCTTTATCAAAGTTAAGAAGACCTGGGGAAAAGAAGGGAGAGAAGTCTACTCAGGAATTAGATACAAGATGTCAGGGATATTTTACCCAGATAGGGGTATTTTAAAAAGAACATCACCATTTCTAACTTGGAAAACCTTAGTTTGGCTTTCTCTGTTCCATTACGTTAATTCATTCATTAATTGCATTCTTTAATTGGAATGTGGCCTTTCAGTCTGTTGAAATGTGGTGCTGATGGGGCACCACAGCTGAGGCAACAGAGATAAAGATTAGGAATAGCTGCTGGTTTGGGTGCCCAAATTCTGCAATCAGAAGAAAGGCCTGGGAAAGGTATCCAGATTAATGGAACACCACTTCAGAAGTGGCTGTGTGGTTTGACTCTGTTTATTGGCATTATTTGTGCTGGCCTGTTCTCTGCAAGCCACAGCACCCACCATGGTGAACGAATAGATGGCAGAGCTTCTCTGCATTTCTATCCAGGTGATAAGAGCAGATGAAATTAAAATCAGAAACAGACTGCGTTACAGCTTAAAGGCCAAAGGAGGGGCAGGGTTAGTATTAATGCTCAAGAAACAAGTCTTTTTATTTGGCTTTTTCTGGAAAAGTTTTTGGTTTCAGAAGAGTTTTTGCCAGCTCAGTGTCCATTTCCAATATTTTTTTTTTCTCTTGCTACATCTGCAAAACATAGAAGTACTGTATTGTTTTATCTCCCAGGGAAGATATCCTTTCTTCTGCATGTAACCCTACCTCTAAATGACTTCAGAGTTCAGATTCCTGGAGGTGTAGTGGATGTATGGCAATCCAGGCCATAATTTACAGTAAACCATCTTCTGACACCACTTCCATGACCTAATGCTGGAAGAATGTTGTTGGGGAGCCTGCCCTACACTGCCATGGTGAGAGAGCCTTACTGTGTCATGGTAAATATTTTATTATTTATCCTGTTGTGGTTATTTCAGATGCTGCCACAGACGTTTTCTCAATTTGTGTTTCTGCCTGGACATGTTTTCTGATATCCCTCCTGGAATAGGCAGATGTTCCTAATGGACGAAAAATTCAGTGTTTTCAGTATACACCAGCTTGTTTTATTATCCTTACACACTGAAGAAGCTTTTCATCTCTCAAGAATGCAGCTCAGATCCTGAGCCCAAAGTATTAAAGAAAGTGAGCAGAACTAAAGAAAAAAAAGTGTTCATATTTTTCTGTATAAAAGAAAGATTGGTCAAGCATGTTTTCTGCATTTCACATGGGTTTTTTATTGTTATTATTGAGGGTTTTTTTTCTGTATTTTGGAGTGAGTCAGTAGCTTATTTTCACCCCAAGATCAGTAATTTTGAAAACACAGCTGTTTCATCATTAAATTGGTCATTAAACCACATTTCAGTGGCCTGTAAGATTAACAAATACTTTCAGATCAAGAGAAGTAAAGCTGTGCAAAATGACAAAATTTGGAATGCATGACCCTGCAAACCTTCTCATTGAGGAGCATTTGTGGGACATTTATGACCCTTAGTCTTTTTGCTCAGTGTTCTCCTGTATTTTTGGGCAGGTTACATAACTATCCTGTGATTCACCTTCTGCATTCATTAAGGGTTTAATGATACAGGAGTGAGTGGTTTGCTTCACTGGTACAAATTGTAAGATTTAATCCAGGGCTATCTTGGAAGCCTTCAGAAGGATGGGAGTGCTTTTCGTTGCTATAAAACATTGCAGTGTAATGATCTTTAAATCATCTGCTTTGAAAATCAATTAACCAAAAAATATACCAATAAGAATTATCCTCCCTGGGTTACTCACAGGCACCTTTTGCCAGAGACTTGGAATTGCAAGAACAATGTCAAGGAAGGACTCTGTAGAGGCAAAACTTTTGAATTTCCTCTGTTCATTGTGCTAATATGTATCTACTACGCAGCAGATACTTTTGTGTGGGAGAATATACCTTAAAAAATGTATTTTCCTCAATGCATTTCAATACAAATGCTTAAAAAGTGAGTAACTTGAACAGACGTCCCTCAGGAGATCTCTTTTGACAAAGTGAAAAAGCCCTGTTCTAGCATTACAAAATCCCCACAGATAAATTTGAAATATATGTCCTGTTCAGTGTTTTGACAGACTACAACTGAATTACTGGGAATTAAAGAAATCCTGGGGGCAAAAACTGGAGGGGAGGGGACTGCTTTCACTTCAGGATGTTTTCTATACAGCCCTGGGCCTGATGATACCCAGCTTCATTTTGGTGCTCATCATCACTAATCCTTAGCACAAATGAATAACTGCACTTCTAAACAATCAAAGGTTAAAGACAACTCAGCCATTCATGTGATCTCATTATACTATGCTGATTGCAGTGCATCAGAGTTATTTATAACCTCAGTTCATAAAGTTGGATTTCCAGTAAATGAGTTTCTTTTCAAAGGTTAAATATTTATGTCCTTCTTTTCTGTGTGAGACAGTCTATAGTTAGGAACGTGCACTAATGAACCATCACAGCCATCTTCGAGAAGATAAACAAAAAATTTTGAGTTGGTATTCTGGCTCCTAAGGGTACTCCTTGCTTAAACTGCTTCCTACTGCTCCTGTGTGGATTTTCAAAACAGATCAATGCCACGGCAAAGACTTTAAACCATTAGATTTATAAAGTCGGGCTTAGCTTTGATTGAGTGTGCAAAATTGTAATAGTAAAAATAGTAATATCCTCTATCTGCTTCTTTTCTACTGAGCTCAAAAGGCCAAAACAGTTACCCCTAAAGGACAGTAATGTAATTAATTCTTTCAGCACTTTTTAGCTCATAGCTTAGGAGCAGGCTTTTGGCACTCTCAGGAAGGGTAGGTGGGAGATCAGGTGTTGACGTTCTTTTATCCACCAATTAACACCAATTTTGACCCAGCACTCTTTGCTTTATTGATTACTGGACTTGCAGTTCTTGCCCAACATGGTTGGAATGTCTCATAGTGGAAAAATTGCCCGAACACAATTCTCTGAGGTTACCAACAGTGCTTCCTCTTTAAAATAAATCTGTATCTAGCAAGCTAAATTGCACATTCATCATCTCATGAAAATATGAACAACTAGAGGCCTTAGTGCAAGACAAGTACCGTGTTACTGCTGTCCTGTGAGAAGATACAGAGAGGAAAAAATGGATGGATTTGTCTTATGCTCACTATGCTGATTTCTGATTCAAAAGTGTATTGAGTAATACTTACAAAACTCAACATGAAAAATTCCTGTAGTAAAGTAGAAAAGCGTTAGTATTCAAAAGTCATTCAAGGCATCAAGGCATCCTGCAGTTACATGGCACAGATGTATTTATACTGTAGTTTACTTGTTCTGTTGGTTTTTTTTTTTGTCTCATAGTGGACTTTTTAAGCAGTAGACACTTGCATGGTTAAGATCTCTGTCATATTTATGCTTGAAAGGCAAGTCTTGGTATTCACTACATGCCACGTTTGGAGGCCCCATCTCTGCAAACATAGAGCATTCAAATCCCCCAGCAAACAGGCTCCCCTAAACCAACCCAGCTCTTTTCTGAAATACTTTCTCCAGGTTAGTCTCCGAGATCAGGGTTTTTTCAGTACCTATCCCTTCTGTATTTTTCCAGCCACTCTGTAATCTCTGCATCCTGAATCCAAGAAAGAAAAACATGGTGAAACTTTCAGACTCACCAAGATTTTCCATTTGTATCCCAGTAGCTTCCCCTGATGTAGATCTGTGCAGAGTAAAGGCTGTTTCAGCTGGGATGATGCATTTATATGTTGCATGGGTAGACAAAAATCCCAGTTATGGATGTCAAATTAGTTTGCTAGGGCAGGGATATAACAAATTCTTGCTGTCAGAAATCCCTATCTGGAGAGGGTTTAGTTCTGGAGATATTACACGGTGTGGATGTGCTGACAGGGGAAGTGAGAACCCCAGTGAAGCTTCTTCCTAATATTTCTTTCAAGCTCCATTTCTCCCCCAAAAAGGCCCTTTAGGTCTTCACTTGACCACTTCAAGTAGAGCACATTCAATCTTCTGGGACCAGCATAACCCATGGAGATGTGAAGTAAGTGTAACCATTATGCATGTTTTTGCTGAGGCTCCCTATTACATGAGTTAAATACTGTAACCTTGATTTGTCTCTAGAAAAGTGCCATAGAGATCCAAGATGGTTTTTGATTATATTTGTAAAATAATGTACCTGAGCAGTGCTAGCAGGATGGGATGTCCCAGACTCCAGAGAAGGGAGAAAATACAAATAATAATACCCATTGTCAGTCCTGGAAACAATATTCCTGCCTAATTCTGCTGCTGGAGTCTCTGGGTAATAACTTTGCAGTCATAGCAGCCTTGAATTCCCTCTTTTCCCTCTGCAGAATCAGAGATGGGTGAGCCAGGAGAGGTGATTGCAATTATCCACCTAGCATGAGGTGGCAACTCCGTTGAATTGTGAAATCCACTCTACCATGCCCGTAGCATGTTTATAGGAAGACATCCAATCTCAGTGTCAATTGCATGGGACAAAATAATTCCTGGGTTTCTGTGTGGGCAGGGGATAAGAGTGGCATCAGTCATACAGTTGGTGTGGGACTTACCCACAGTCTTTCCAACTCTTTATTTGGAAAAACAGTAATCCCCATTGAAATACCTTTTGAGGGACTGTTTTACTACTCCTTTTCCTCAAGTCTGAAAATTATGGATGAATAATGATCCCCCCAATTGCCCTTCACAGTTATGATACAGCCAAAGAAGTTAATAAGTCACCTCTGTATCCCCCCTCCCTGCTCTGAACAGACATTTTTTACCACATGGGTGAACACAAAGAAATAATCAGATAAGAGATTTTTCTTCTAAATTAGGCCTCTTGTTTGTAAACTGAAAGAGTGCTAATGCAGTTCAAACTCAGCTGTGTACCACATACGCACACTCGGCCCAGGAGTATTATAAAGAGTGGGAGAATAGGAGGTTTTGTTCTATTCTTCGGGCTCTTTCTATATGAGAGGGCCATTCATTCAATCCCTATGCTTCTCTCTCTCTCTCTATTTCTCTCCATAATGCCAGCATTAGCTGCAAGCTGCTAGCTGTAAAAGTGCTTTGATGTTGACCTCTCACTGCCATTGACAGACCCTCATTGGTGGGTGAGTAGCAGAGCAATAAGGGCATGTGTGGGAGAAAAGAGGATGAAAGCCTGGACAGCTAGGAAGGGATAATATGAACAGATTCCTGCCTGTTCACTTAGTTTCTTTTTTTTTAACTGGGTCTTCTGATTACAGAGGTTACGAACCAGTAAAACTTCAGAAATGACCACTGAAAGCCTGCTGTACATGAAGAATCAGATAATTGTTCCAGCTCTTGCCTTGTAAAATTAAATCAAGCCATGAACTAGGCAGGAGCGCATAGGGGAGTTGAAAACATTTTCCTGTTTAAGGCAATGAAAGAGCGGGGTTTTGTCTGATACATACAGTAATATTACAAGGTCGAGGAGCATGTAAGCGGCATGGGAGCAGGGGACACGGAGGAGAGCTGCCTGCTAATGATGTTGATGATTTTGTTTCTCGTCTCACGCCAAAACCTAAAGCATAAGTCTTGGGCTTTAAAAGGATCAGAACAGAAAGGTGCAGTAAGAAGTCAGGAGGACTCGGAGGGGTTTGTGCCCTGGGGAGCTCGCGTGTGCACAGAAAGTCCTGCCCGCTGCTCCCCACGGGCACTGGCAGGCACTGAGAGTGCTCCCACACGCCGATCACAGCCCCAAAAGCAGCTTTGCACCCTGCAGAGAGAGCTGGGAGCTTGAGGGTAGGGACAGGACACCTGGGCCCCCAGCCAGCTGTTTGTGAAAGCTCGGCCAGCGACGCTGGGAAAGGCGGGGAAGCCTCCTTGTGCCCTATTGAGGCAGGATGTCTCCAGCCACTTCACCTCTGCTCTCCCCCTTCACCTCTCTGAAAGCTCGGCTTGTCATACTAATAATTAAGCCCTAAGGCTCTAAGTTTGAAATGGCCAAAAGGCTCTGCAAGGCCAACGGAGGGAACAGGAGGGAGGGAAAGTTCACACAAATTTGTATTAGAAACGCTGTTTTCCGTCGCGATCTGAAGGGCCAGCGATCCCGACAAAGCTGCTCGCCTGAGGGTTCCCATTGCGTCTGCTCTGAGCAGCAGCATCTGATCTTCTGCTCCTTTGGGACTGGCAGAAGCCTCTCCTGCCTCCACCTCTCTCCGTGTTGGCAGCATTGGGCCATCAGGGTTCTTTAACTAAATCAGGTGAGCTGTAGATCACTGGTTAAACCCAGCCTATGCCACCTGCAGCACGAGTGCTGTCGTGTGGGGTAACCCCTGCCTGGAACAAAATGCACCAGTTGGAAAATTGGGGGATTGGGTAAAACAGGTGCCCGTGTACCAGACTGAGATGCAGTAGCATGTCAGCAGTGTCAGCATTCAAACCACACCCTGCTCCAAGCACCTGAATAAGAAAGAAGCCATCACTGCTATAATCTGGGTTTGATTTCTTCTTTAAAAATTAAAAGGTATTCAGCACACACTTTTGGAGCAGAGGTTCTTCACACATTAATCTGTTAGAAAGAAAGAAATCTTTCACTGAATGATTAAAAATATTCACATTTTGGAGGGGACAAACCTCCACAGCACTTTTTGCCTTGCCGTCTGCATTTACTATCAGGGAACTAATTCTCCAGTCAATTTCACAGATGGTTTCCTGTCGTTACTATACAATTCTATTTATTTTATAACAATTTTATAGGACTTTTCCAGAGGGATTTGGAATTACATGTTCAGCTTGTAGCAGTTTTTAAAAGGTGTGTGAATACTGCACTCAGTCAAAACTTCCTTGCCTAAACTTTTTAAATAGAAAATGGATTTTCAATTCAAGCAAGAAATCTCACCAGAAGTGTCTTGGTTGAAGTTTTTTCAATGCATTCTTCTGCATAAGTGTATATAACCCTTTCTGTTCTGTCACTTTGCCTTTTGCTCTTTTCAACCCATCTGAAATAAAGGCTATTTTCTCCTTTCCAACTAGAAATGAAACAGGACTTCACTGGTTTTTCAAAAAGGTACTGTTTTTTAACTTGAAAGCAGAATGTAGCAAATCTTTTAAATTTCATGTTTGCTTTTGCTTTTTGAGGATAGCCATGATGAACTTACAGACTGTGTCAGACACTGCAGAAAACTGGGGTTGTGCAAGCTGAAATTTCACCCAAAGGAGAGTCTATCTATCCTCTTCCCGTTATTTTTGCAGGGAAGTTCTCTTCTTACATCACCTGTTTCTTGATAAATATTTTACTTTGAACAGTTCTTTTTTAATACAGTCCAGTCTCTGATAGGGCATTGTGTTGTTGCTAAGATACCTGAGATTTCAAGCCCCTGCTATTTGGTGGGACTCCACTGAGCACAGCATCTCTGGGGCAAGCAAGGAGTTTCTGTTTGCTCATTAAGGAGAAAAGGGTCTTCATGGGGAAAAAGCTGTGTCCCACAAGTCCAAAGAGAGGACATTTGAATCTGGATTAATCTCCTTGAGAGCTACATTACAGAAGCCTCTGCAGCTTCTGCGCTGTGAGCTTGGCCCACGACTGTAAAAAAAAAATAATAATAAATAAAAGTTGCCTTCTCCAGCGTTTTCAATTAACAAAGCCTTGGGGGACCTGGATAGGCAGTTGGAATCTCCATTCCAAAGGATTAAAAATATATCTTTGCCAGAGGTACAGCAGCTGTTTTGGTAGGTACTTTGTATTCTGCCTGTCTGTGGACTGCTGGAATCCTTACTGTTCCCTGATGTGTCATTTCACTCCAGTGAAAATCACAAGCGATAACTCAGGAGGCAGTAAAATTACAGGGGTCACAGAGTACCCCCAGTATGCTTGAAATCAGGTCACCAACCTCACTCAGCTGGCCCTCTTGCTGATAACTCCCCTTTTCCCATTTCTCCTCTCCCCTGTTCACTCTGCATCCCAATTAAAAAAAAAAAAAAAGAGAGAGAGACAAGAGCCAGCTCCCCAGGGCTTATAAAAACAAGCGCACTTGGGGCAGCTCCAGCAGTGGGCAGTGCTGCAGTGAGGGGGGTTATATGTGCTGCCCTTTGACTGATCTGGCCATGGGTTCCATGGGTTTGGCACAGCTGGTGATATCCTGCACTCTGGTCATGCTTTGCAGTGTCCCAGCGCTGTGGAGAGTGGAGCCCTGCCTGAGAGCAAGGCCAGTTTCAGAAGGAAACTCAAGCAGTAAATATGATGGGCAGCAGCAGTGAGTGTGTTATGGACTCCCAAATGGTTTGATGAAGCGTGGCAACGCTGATGGTTTGCGATTTTATGGTATAAGCTGAGCATGAAAAACAATGGAGAGAGGGAGAGAAAAGGGATGTGGATGCAGAAGGATGGAAGTTTTCAAGTCCCATTCTTCTCATGGTGCTCACAGAGGAGACATAAGTGGTGCAAAGAACTGGATCAGTCTTTGAAATTCAGGTTTTCTTCCAAGGTCAGAACAGTCAAGAATCAATTAAATTTACAGGAACTCAGAATATTGCAGAGGTTTTTCCTTGATAATAGTGTTTGTTCCTTGAATTTTCTCCTACTCTCTATAGGAAAGTAAGGGCTCCAAACTCTGAAGGGTACTGGGAGAACACTCAAAGCATTCATTGGATATTTCCAACAGACCTGTTACTGCACTGATTTCTTTAGTAAATGCTCTCTTTATGTGGCTTATCTCATACCCAGTCTTTGGTTTGGGCTTGTACAACTTTAATTTTTGATGATTCCTTTTTTGTAACAATTCTCTGGAAAATGCTGAGCTGGACTACCGCAGTCTTGATATATGGAAGCATAGGTATGAGATATTGACTGTAAAAGGTGTTTCTGCTCTGGGGGCCTCTTCTTCCTTCCTCAGAAGTCAGTCCTCACCATTCCTCACCAAGACCAGCTTTGTGGCTTTGCAAGAGTCCAATTTCACTGAAGGGTTTTTTTGGTGTGGTTTGATTATTTCAAAGCCAGAAAAAAAAATACAGCGATGGCTTCTTTTTCTGAAAGCCTCCAAGAAAATTTGGAGAGCTGTGAACCTTTCTGTTCCTCCTCACTCCAAGCATCCTTCTTCCTGCTAGTTCTTTGCAGAAGGAGCTCAGAGATCAGCGTGCTCTGCTCGTTCAGCTTTCCTTCCTTGCAGTGGAGGGAAGAGCTGCTCTAAATCAGTCAGGCAGTGAATGCATTTCAGTTGCCTGCTCGGCTGGATGGGGGCAAGGAACTGAGGAAACCACCTACAGATGAGGCAGTTGTGTGAGTCATGAGAAGAGAGGAACGTTCAGCGCTTCTCAGGAGGTTTTTACCAGTGCTAGAGAGGGAGCTGAGCTCTCAGGAGCACTTTTAGAAGCTTGTAAGTAAAACTCCCAGAAAATACCAAGCTGTGTTAGTGCATGGGCAGCCACGAGGAGGCCAAGACCCAGTGTTCCCTTCTGAGGGATACTTATCTTACCGGGGAGCAGGAAGGCTTTCTTGCAGTGGATGTTATTCTGCACAGCTCCTCAGGGCAAGTTTGTTCCCTCGACTTTTAATATTCCAGTTTTCCTCTGTTTGTGCCAGAAGATAAGGCTTGGGTTTCATTTTACAAAAATAATAAAGCCAGAAAAGGTTGAACTGAGGCTTGGCCTCTTTGCTTTCTAAAAGACAGCAATAGGCCTTTTCAAAGGACCAATTCCAGGCTTTATTACCCCGCTCCAAGGCCCGCAGGAAGGGAGAGTGTTCCACCCAACTCAGCGCTGACAGAGAAAGATGGATTTTTAAATTATCTACCTTTGCTTTGCAATGTGAATGTTTCAGGGCAATTATCCTGAGATAATGCCTACAAATTGCTGAAGACTTTGGGCTTATAATTGCTCGTGTTCATTTAAGGTTCCCAGCAGACTAGACCAGGGAAATCACTGCCAGTCAAGCCAAGGTTGATGGTATACGGTAACTGAGTTTCTCTTAGAAGACAGACAAGCAAATCAGTTTTCTTTAAGAGCAATAATTCTAACTAATTGTTTGGTTTCATTGTGCTTCCGTAGCAGGAGCTGTAGTGCTTGGCAAGGCAGAGCAGTGACACTTCCCATCCAAGGCACATCCCTGCAAACGGGCAAATGGGATTCCACTGCATGAGGTTATTCCATGCAGCAGGAAGGAGCAGCTCTCTCCAGCACATCCCACACTGCCTTATTTACACACCAGTGGCCGTTCCAGTTGCCTCAGAAAGTGAATCATGAATTTACAGTGAGATAATGTTATCATGTCAATGCAGGGAGAAATAAGTGTAGCTGCCTGCCACGTTTGTAACTAAAAATCACTTCTTAATGCAATATTTAGGTGAGGTTTCGAACCAGCAAGAGCATTCATAATGAATAACACCATTTCAAAGCAGGGATGTGCTCGTATATTCCCATCACATACATTTGACTACATTTATACGTACACCTATTACCTATTTATATGCTTACATTCCTATTTGTATATGCCTCTGTATTTGGTGTGGAGGCCGACTCCCCACCAGTTTTCTGTGAAGCTCTGCTATCGCTCCCATCACAGGCATCCTCCAGGCATCAGTTAGACAAATTCATTTCATCATTATTACTTGCTAAGCACAAGCAGCGTTGGCCACTTTAGGTGTCTACACTCCAGCAGTGTAAAATCTCCCCTTCTGTCCCTCCAACTGTTGCTATTAGAGCAGCTGAATAACCGATTTTTCTCATCCTAAAGAGATTAAAGAAAAAAGATTATAAAATAGGCTTAGCTGACGTTTCTGACATTTGGGAGGGGGGAAAAAAAAAAGATATGTTGCGCAAGAAAAGAATCCTCCCTCCCAAAGCGCATTGGGTTATCAAAAATATTTTGCTTGACCTATATAAAAAAATCTCTGGGTTGTTGTCATGTTATTTTTTAATGTGTTCCAACAATATTTGGACTGAAAATACTGTCTGGAGAGAGATAGTAATGTATATGGTTCAAAAAATGTTGAAAGTGTGTGTGTGTGTAGACTTTTCTGAATATTTTTGCATGTTTTGCCTTATTTATTAGAATTTACAGATAACAGTGGTCAGTTTGAAGCTGGATTTTTTTTAGTGAAGCAACTAATTTTCTGAAAATTCCATCTAGGATTAGGAAGCAAGGATGATGCCCTGCCACAGCATTGGAAATATCATTAGTATTCTGCTTATTCCAATTTTAGGGGCTTTATTGTAATGTTCAGTGGGAGAAGTTTTTGGAACTTGTGCCTTTATGAAGTTGAGATATCATATGCTGTAGTTGGATACAATACTGAAAGCCATTGGGTCAATATTCATCCTCCCAGCCACCAAAAATAAATATCTTCTTTCTGCTGAGGGGCTCCTTCACAGCCCTGCAGCCTTTCTTACAAACTGTGGAGAAAAAAAAATAAAAATTACATATATATATATGAAAAACAGAGATTTGAGCCCCAGATACTGCCAGATTGTTTTACCACTTTATTAATATTTCTTTTCACATGAAAATGAATCTGTAAAAATCAGAATTGTTTACAGTGCATTGTGAGCAGCAATAGCTGATCTATGTCACAGACAACCAAAACTAGGACTTTGCATAAATTATTGGTATCAAGACATATTTCCAGAGAAAACCAAAGAACGTGTGTTACTGCTGGCAAGTGGGCTCTTAGAATGAGGAAAAATCAATTTTTTATCCACAGTTCTTCTCAAATAAAAAAAAAAATAGTATCATTCCCCCAAATTAATTCAGGATATGACACACACCCCAAACTAAATCTTTCATTATGTTTTTAAGATACTTGAGTAACTGCTATCTCCAAAATATTCTTGTGTTGCAAAGTCTCTTATTTACTGGTGTTGTCTGTTTGAATGGCAAAGTGATGCCATCTCCCATCTTCCTGGGCATTAAAGGAATAATACAAAAGATGACTTGTAAACCTAAGAATGTGAGTCTGGAATATCAAATCCTCTCTACTGCCCCGTGGCCACCATGTTATGTTATGTTGTAGAATTCATAATCTGATCAGATTATATTCTAAAACTATCTTAATGCTCTGGGCAGGGATTTTTGTCCTTCTAGCACACCCCCTGGAAAGTCATTTCAGAGATTTTTTTTTCTCCAATGGTTCGAAACATCTTGTAATTCCCAAATTGGCTGAATTTAAAACCAGTTTATAACCGTTTCTTCCTGGGTCACCTTTACACACACATATCCTTACCCAGCTGGTATGGACACCACCATCTCTGAACTGGACCTGTGTCCCTTTAAGCCACCATTTAGGCAGGCTGAGCAAGCAGAGGCTTTTAGTTTCCTCTCAGAAGCTCTCCAGTTCCTTGATCATTGTAATAGTCCTCTTTGCACCCCCTGCTCCAATTTGCATGCATCCTCCTTGGGCATGGGTAACTAGAATTGACTGTATTTCAGTTAATGTCTCACCAGTGCTTTGTGTAGTAGCATTAATATTTTCCTCTCATTATTAGCACTATTACAGGTGATGAATCCCAGGATTGCATCTCTCTTTTCAGTTGCATTATATTATGGCACATATTTATCCTGTAATCAACTAGGAAACCCAGGTCTTTCTCTTCCTTTGTCATTCCCAACAGCTTCTAGCAGAAATTCTCATTATTAGTCCTTTAGTGCATGACCTTGCATTTTGTACTGTTCAATTTCATCCCATTTCTATTACTTCTGTCCCCAAGGTCATCCAATTCTTCCTGCACAATATTGCGATTTTCGTTTGTGTTGATGGTGCCTCCCAACTTTGTACAATCTGCAAATTTCATTTGAACACTCTTACTTTTTGTGCCAAGTTTATTAATGAAGCGTTAAATGAGATCAGTCCAAAGACTGATCTTTGAAGAACTCCCCTAGTATTTTCCCTCCAGCCCCCTCTTTCCCCCTGCAGCACATCCCATCCTCCCCTCCCCGGTCACCAACCCAGACCTCAGAGCTCTGACTGAGTCTCTATTTTCCCCCAGTGAACTGGGGAGTTCCCAAGTGGCACCTGCTGAAACACTTTAATGAAGACTGGATACCTTTTTAGAATTTTAATTTTAAAAAATATTTTTTATCAGGGTAGCTGGGCACAGTCTAGCTCCAGGAAACCCATACAGTAAATGTCTGCCCTTTACTCCTTTTGACTCTTTCCTCAAATTTGTTCTAAAATCTAGTAAGCTATTAAGGTCTGACTGACAGGTCTTCCCTAAATCTCCTTTTTCTACTCTAAGAAGAAGAAAATGATACTACAAGGTGCAAGAAGTGGGTACAAAGGGTGTGGGTGCTCCTGTTCCCTCTCCATGTGCAGCACTTCGCTGCTCTATTAACGACTGGCAGTGGCTACTGGATGTGCAATTTCATGTGTTCATCCTCAGTTAGGGATCGTGTTGCCACTCTCCAGAGATAACAAGAGGAAGGTGTTCATTTAGGCTTGGGAAACTTTCTGCACTCTCAACCCATCCTTACCCCCACAGCAATTTTCATTCCTTCTTCCCTTTTTCTCTTTCCATTCACTGAAATCGTGTTCTGATCAGTTCATTTCCTTTCCAAAATCCAACACACTTCTCTGAAGTTCCCATTTCTCTCATCTCTCTTCCAGCGCATCCTTATGAACTACAGACTTCCTGCTTGAATCCCAAAGTTTTGTGGTACAATCAAAATTCTGGCTGCTCCAGGTCTCTCAGTATAGAAGGAAACATCACACACACATTGCATTAGGCTTTGCAGCAAGAAACACGAGTGACCAGAGTTCTGTAAGGCTCACCAGGACATTTAATGAACCTTGATTTGTTCTCAGGGTTCTCTGAACTCTTGTTTTTCTCCCCTTTCTGGCTCGTAGCTGCTTGGAGAGGTTTTAAGAGCTCTCTTCCCACATCCATGCAGATTTGTCTCTTTCTGGAGGAAGGCCATGCCATGGGAGTCAAATCCCATTTTTCTACAAAAGCAGTAGCTACAAAAGGTGCCCTCTCACAGTATTCAGGAATAGCACTGAGATAGTATTTTCTCATTTCCAGAAGTGGAGGCCAAAAGCACACCAAAAGTTAGAGATCCTCCCTCGTGAGAGAACATGGCAGGAACTTCTGAACCCAGAAACATCCCTCCTTCCTTCCACCCTGCTGCCTAACAGTGCCTTTCACCTGGAGAGATTTCAAGCTGTGTCACATTTCCCTCTGTATTTTACCTGAAGCACTTCTAGGATGTGTGGAAGGGGTGTGTGGAGTTCAGCAAGCCGTGGTGCAGGTGCAGCAGCACAGTGAGCAGCATTCCCAGAACCTGCACTTGATAAGCAGCACATGAGCACCTTGCTGGCCTGACAGGATGGTTTAACAGGGTAGGTTGCATTAAAGTTTAATTTCACCTCTGGGAAGATGCATTTGTTTGATGGCAGGAGGCTCTGGTCTTCTGTGGTGTTGTGCACCAAACATCTGAGGTGCACCTTGGAAATTAGTTTCTCATCATTCTCATCTCAAAACCTCTGGAACTACTGTGCAGGCAGAGAAGAGAGCCCAGTGTTTTCTTTTATAAGCTGGAGTCTCCTGCTCCTTATAGCATATGCTGTTTGTTAATTATTCTCTTTCTCTCGCGCCGTCTCTTTCTACCCTTGTTCATCCTCCCCTGTGTTTTACTTCTCTGATGGTTTGATCTCTTGTACTGCATCTCCTCAGCTCCAGAGTGCTTTTTTGCATGTTGATTTTGATTTTCCTTTTGCTGTGTGGGATTATACATTTATAACAGCCCTTACAGAGCCTGAAAAGGAGTCTGTTTTGATAGTCAGAATGAGGAAAGCATCATCTCTAAATCATGATTCCCTTATGTTGATAATTGAGCGGGGTGGGGAGAAGAAGAGTTTTAAAGTTTTGCCCTCAAACTCTTTTTTTTGTGGCCTGAGTTGCTTTTTTCAGGATCAGAAACACTTCACTTGTCTCCTTTGCTGATGCCACTGCTGCAGGTGTGTGGCACCACAGGGTGTGGTGACGTAGCAGCCCTGGAACTTGCCACCATGGCTGTTTTCTCTTTCCCCACTAAGGGACATTTTGAAATGAGACCTTGGCCAGCAGAGCCCACATACCAGAGCGGTCTTGCTGAAATCCCTGGTGCCTCTGTGGGGATGGGCTCTGGAGAACTTGCTCCAGAAAGGCCCCAGGTCCCATTCCAAAGCAAAAATCACATCTGGTTTGCTTCAGTAGTGTTGTATTAGGCTGCAATGAATTCTGGGCTTCTCCTTTTTAAATTACCAGCACACCAGAAAGGATGGGTAGGGACAAATTGATGAAAAGAAGAAGACAGAAAAATGTCTAAGGTACCAGTCAGAGGAGAAGAGAAGGGCTCTGCCATCAAAACCTTCCCCAGTGAAAAGACCCAGCAGGATACAGTGACTAAATGTATTTGCCACAGCACTGAGAGTTAAAGAAAAGTTACTTTCATTCACCAGAAGTGGAAAAGGATATCTGAAAAAGCTCTTCTCCTTTTTGTTGCCTTAGTTCTCGTCAACAAAGGGAAGTTCTGAATGGCATGGGGGAAAACCATCTCCCTGCATTCCAGGAAGTGCAGCCAGCCTGCCCTGTTCCTGGACACGGGGAAATGATCACCCCCCCGAACAGTGATTACAACCCGAGCAATAAAATGGTGACACTGTCAGTCCAAGGCTGTATTTTGATACTGTGTTTCCTGCATTTCATTTCCTGTGTGAAGCCCAAGGAGAATTTTTTTTCTTCTTTTTGAGCGTCTGGGCCTTCAAAGACTGAAAAACTCATCAAGATGCTTGAGGAAAGTAGGGACGGAGAGCAATCTCCTGTTGCCATCAGAAGGCTGTGCTTCCTTTCTTTGTGCAGATCCAAGGTGATTTCTGGGCCTGAGGCCTGTTCCCTTTCCATGGCAGGCAGTAGGAATCCTGCTCCTGTTCTCTGAAATAATGGGACAGGGGTCTCCAGCTTTCTGGAAAGATCCTTACAGTCACGTAGTTAATGGTTATTTGGAATTATGTAGCAAAATACAGTCTCAAGGAAGGAACTGTTCAGAGAACTGGAATGGTCCAGCACCATCCCATCCCCCTCCAAAGACCTTTATAAATGTTCCAGGGGCTCTCAGACCACAAACAACTGGATCTTGCTCCTTGGTCATGCTGAGATCTCTATTTCTTGCATTACTGTGGAATATGTGGAGTATCTCACAGGCTAGGGAACTTTGCTGTAGTCCTTGGGGTGTTTTAGCACTGCCAGAAACACCAGACTGTTTGGGTGATTTGTGTTTGAAGGCCCCTGCTCCCCAAAACATCTCTTCTGGTATGCTTTGCATTGTAATGCCGCATGTGACACTCTGCATTGCACTTATCCAGAGTGTCTTATACCAGAGAGCTCCTTCTCATCTTCTTTCGTGGATGGGAGCAGAGTGGTTTAAATCAAAGCATTTGACTTTGAACCTCTCTTGAGCTGGCCTTCAGGCAACTTCTTTCTGATCAAAGACAGAAGCATACCAGGGTCCAGGTATTAAGGCTGAATAATTGGTTCAGACTAAAATAAGAACTGTCCCAAGCCTCCACAGAAAAAGTTTTTATCAAGTTTAAAAAACGTACAGGTAACTTTTTGGCCCTTGATATACTTCTGAATTTTCTAAAGGGGGTGCCACTGCAGAGGCTGCTAATGCAGTATGAGACCATGAAATACCCGTCAAATTTGGAAGTCAAAGATGATCAGATTACTTGAGACACAGGTAGAATTATGGGTACTGAAGCAGAGTGGCTTTTCATATGGAAGAAGATGGGATACTATCAGTGCAGCATAATACAACTGAGATGATTTTGAAAGATCCTGATTTCTTCTGCCGTGCAGGATCCCCCATTTCTCTGAAGAAATGTGTATTTCCACATATAGCACAGCACATGTAGCTGCAGCTTTTCTGAAGATATCACAGACCCTTCAGACTGGGGGGAGAAAAACAAACCAACAACCAGGCAATCACAAGCAATTTACCAGACGGAGCAGGATGCCTGTAGCATCCCAAGCAGCCTGAGCCTGTCTGCCTCTGTTTAGGATAAATACTGAAACTGCACCTCCGTGAACTCTTCTGCCTCTGCCCATCAGTAATGTGTATATAAAAAGTCTATGCCTGGGGATCAGCTAACGGGATTATTCACAGACACAAAATGAAGCTGGCCTGATCCTGACGTCCTTTGCAGCCCTCCCTGCAGCCTGCTGAGAGGGGCAAAAGCAGGCTCAGGCTCCAGGTCCTCAAAATTTCAGCAGCCTTTTGGGAATCTGCAAGGGGGGTGGCAGTGGCAATAGGCTCCCATTTTTGGTTTTGTTGTTTTTCATTTTTAATAGAGCAACTTTCGGTGCGAAAGGAAACCCTGGTGAAGTGGTGAGGCTTTTGTCTCTCGCTATAATGCCACTGGGCTTTGGATTGACCTGTGTGATACAGTGACACTGTGTGGTTTGAATTTTTACATACAGCTGCATAAAGCAATTCTCATGTAAATTTTGAGGTAAATAAGCCTGCTGTTGGTCTGCTGCATGGACACATATGCTCAAACCATTAGGCTTGAAAGGAGACTAGAATTAACCCACCCATCTCTCACTGGCTTGCTCTTTCCCTCCCCACCGCGCAGCTCTTACAAGAGCCTAAACACCTTGCTATTTTAACGAATGGCAGCAGAGTTAAGGCTGACAGAAGAAGGAAATTGCTGTATCCCCTCCCTCCCCCTTCCCCGCAGCCGCAGAGCCTCTGCTGGAAGCCGTGAGGATTTGGAGGCCACGAGCTGATTCCCCTGGCACAGGTGGGCACGTCGGAGTCGATGCCCTTCCCTCGCTCCCCCAACCTCTGAATTGCACAGGGCTGAGCCGAGCCCTTCAGTTCCCACTGTGCCAGGGGGAAGGCTCAGAGCCTGCCCTCTCAGGCCCTGTGTGTGTTTTCTTTCTCCCTGGGTAACTCCATTACCTCCTACTGGGCAGGGAAAGCTTTCAGAGCAGCTGAAAAGTCCTTTCCAGGCACCTGGACATTCCCAGGTGCTTCTGCAGGGCTTGAAGGAGCAGGGTCTGACCCAACAGCAGGCAGTGCCCCCATCCTGCCTGGAGCTGGCATCTAAATGGCTTCACCTTCCGGCCGAGGAAGGGTTTTACTGTGAGTTCTTTGAAGGCAAGAACGGGACCAAGCGTGTGCACACACACTCACACACGCACACACGTGCACAGAACTGCCGAGGCTGGGCTGAGGGGAACCTGGCCCGGGTTGATTTGTTTATGCGAACTTTTAATAATTCATTTTTGTCCCTATTGAGCTCATCACAGCGTGACCAAAATAAACGTGTCTCCTTGGCCTATTGTTTGGAGCTGAGGATTGTCGAGCGGGGAGGAAAATATTACAGTGACTGAGGGAGATACACGTAAGAGTGTGACCTTTAGCTGCAGTACCTATAACCAGGCTCATCAAATTAAAGCACTGTATATTTTCCTTAATAATCTCTGATTAGGCTCGGGGTATGAGCGGACACGAACGGCCGCCATTGCTATGCAGCGGGAGGCCCGCTAAGCACCCGCCGAGCGCTTGGGAATAAGTGAGCAAAATGCTTTAATTTGATAGGGTTAGAATCCTGCAGGCTCCGGGGTGAGAAGTCACCAACAGCTCCGCTTGCACTGAATATGCAGAAATAAAAAAGTAAATTGCTTACATCTGCTGCAGGCAGGAGGGAAAATGATCTGATTGGACAGGCCGAGGGCTCTCCATCTCTTTTGGGTTAGAAAGAGGGGTTTGGAGCGTCAAAAGCTCGTAATTGGAGTAATTCTGAATTAATGGACATGCACACACACACAGAGAGGCGCGTGCACCATTTTGAAGCAGCTGGTCACAGGATGCACATGCTCAGGAATGTTTGGAGATTGCAAAAATGCTCTGAAAAACGTTGTCCCTTGTTCCTAATATGACTGACATTTGGATTTCATGACCTGTAAGAAATGCAGTAAGTACAAAAAGCCCTGCCCATCTGCCTGATAGAACTGCCTGCCTCAGCCTAGATCTGTTTATTCACAATACAATTATTCTATCTCTCTGGCTGTCTCTCTATCTCTGTTGTCTATCTGCTCTTTCATGTCTGAGGGTCTTCGCTGTACGCAGAATCCCAGGCTTTAGACTTGTCATCTGATACTGTATTTAATCTATGTATTTGATCAATAAGAATCAAAGACAAGGCTCAAGGTCTTTTTGGCACCAGGCATCCAGCTTTGTGCTGGGTGTCAGAGGTTGTCTACAGTGTCACCTTGATGGTGTCACACTAATTTGTACCCTACCTTCCTTGCCTTCGTGATCACAGTCTGCACTGGTTTGTGTTTTTGTTGGTGGTTTTGTTGGTTTTTTTTTTTTCTCTCTGTAGCTCTTTTTTTAGTGCTTGTTTTTATGAGTTTGGGAGGAGAGAGGTGGGGGAGGTGGAAGGCTGAAGACATTAGCTTAGAGATTCCTGACCCTCCTCCTCCCCTCTCTGCCTTCCCCCTGCGAGTCACTTACGCTCCAGAGTGAGGGTGTCACCTCCACCTGACAGGCACCGTGTCCCAAGGGGGGAGATGTTACTAAATCCAAAATGACCACGGGAAGAAATCCTGCAAGGCAAACTTTCAGGAGCGATTTCTCAGCTTGCTGCTGACAGGGAAAGGCAGGCACACCAAGGCCAGAGTCCAGGCTTCAGCCCACTTCTGGGTAAATCCACACAGTAGGTACATCTCTAAATTTCACTGGTATTTTTCTCAGAGCCAGGGTTCTTTGGATCTCGCACTGATGCACAAACTTGAACAATTTGTTCTTTTATGGCTGCCTAAGGCTGTACTGCATCATTTCAATGGCCTTTTGTCTTGTGACAAGTATTGCAATGCCTATAATGTACTAAACATTCTAAAAATCCATGTAATTAATGCCCCAACATATCTAATATAGAACTATTATCTTGAGGACAGATAAATGCAGTTTATTATCTTTTTTTTTTTCCTTTGCCTACACCTCTTCATTCTCTTTTCTGCGCTGTTATTTAACACAGAAAATAATAGCACAGTAAATGTATTATTTAAGTCTCTCATTTAGAATTGTGTGCGTGTGTGAAAGCAGTGCACAAAATGAGGCTGTGTTTAGACCCAGATCCTTAGCTGTGGACTGCAGGCTCCATCGTGATTTCCTGAGATGCCTTGGAACGTCAGCCAACATTTTCACAAATGGGTGACCAGCACTAAGCATCCATTTCTGAGTTTTGTTTTCAGAGGCACAAACCACCCACAGCGGCTGCAGGAATCAATGGAGACTGGAATGTTTCAGTACCTTGCTCCTCCAGCCACTGCCCTTGGCTTTTCTGCTTTTAAGAATTCATATTGCAATATTATTTAGTGAATTAGCGGAAACGTTAGGACTTGAGAAAAGTAGAAGGGCCGCCTACCTGGGAACCTGTCCCTAAATAACAGCTGGGGCGGATGCCTGAGGACAAAGTACCTGAGAGAGAGCAAACAATAATAGGAAAAATTCTGGTTGTGCTTTTTCAAAAACACAGGCTCTGGGAAGAGGACGGGGCTCAGTGCAGTGTTTGCTGCTATGATTAAGCTGCGTGTTGTGATTAAGAAGGATTTTGAAGTTTGAGGTTGTCTAGAGGAAGGGACACCCTGGCTGGATCCCACACAGCCTTTGGACAATGCTGCTTTTTATGTCTGAGCTGGCTGTCAGCCACCAGAGGATGAGAATGGGGTGGATTTTACAGTTTTGTCTCCAGAAGCTTCTCAGGGGAAGCTGGTTATTCCCTGCTTGAGGCGTCACCTCCTCAAACCGCCCGGCTCCGCTCCCTGTCGAAGGGAAGCCTCTTTTGTCTGCCAGCCGTGCCTGCCACAGTCTATTGGAAGGTATTTGTCAACAATTATATGTCTATTAAGGACAAGTCAATCAGGCCATGTGCAAATAGCCAGACCTCTGGGGTCTGCCTATTGATAGGGACCTGTCGATAGCCAATCCAGCCTTTTTTCAACCAAACAAGAAATTAAGCACTCGCCAAAATCATTGCTCCTCTGAGTCCCTGCGGCCCATTTTTATTCTCGGAGTGTTGGTCCCTCTCCTTTTTTTTTTTTTT